>PVJS01005965.1:0-61866 GCA_004027185.1 Glis glis | reverse complement strand
TTTTTTTTTTTTTTTTTTTTTTTTTTTTGCGGTACTACGGATTGAACCCAGGGGCATTCTACCTCCCAGCTGTACCCCTGACCCTATTTTTTTATTCTTTATTTTGAAACAGGGTCTCACTGAGTTCCGAAGGCCACACTAAGTAGCTGAGGCTGGCCGCAAACCCAGATCCTCTGGTCTCAGCCTCCCAAGTACTGGGATTACAAGCGTGCGCCACCACGCCCAGCTCAGCCTCAGCAATTTAGTGAGATCCTGTTTCAAAATAAAAAGGGCTGGCAGGGGTGGGGGGGGGGGCTCAGAGGTAAAATGTCCCTTGGGTTCATTCCCCAGTACCAAAATTTTTTTTAATTTAAAAATAAAGGGCATCATACTAAAAAAAAATCAAAGAACAAAATTTGTTGGACTATCTCTTTCCCCACCTCTCATCCTAACCCCCTCTACTTCCAGGCTCAGCCAGGGATTCCTCCACAGTCTCCGTCTCTGTGGTGTCTTCAAATTTACATGTCCCCAACTAGAACTCACACAGTCAACCAAGATTCCCTCCCGTAATCAGGAGTCCTCTTCCTTAGAAGGCAGTGGGGGGCTTTAAATAACATTTTTTCCTGTCATACATGTACTTGTATATTCAAAGAAAAGTCTGAAAAATTATATATCACATTTTTCTCTCCAGGGGGTAGGATGCTGGGGTACTTTCGCTTTCTGGTGTTCTTCTATAGTGTTTGAATATTTCATAAACAGTGTCTTTTACTTTTTTCCATTTTGTTTTTTTAATTATACAAGAAATTCAAAAGCATCTTCTCATTTTTAAAAATTCATGTGATACGTATAAAGCAACAGGCCTTCCTGAAGTTCCATCTGCCATTCTGAGTCCCCTCCCCAGAGGTAAACACTGATATTCTTTATATATGGAAACTTCTAGGTTCATATGCATTCACATACGAATATACACAAAGAGCTGTATAGTTATGTCTTTAGGAATCTGTTCATATAAATAGGATCATATTGTTCTCATTTTTTGTCACTTTCTTTTAATCAAATACTATGTATTGAAGATCTTGCCATGGTACATCTAGAAGTATCCCATTCTCTTTTAACAGCTGCGTGATATTTCAAAGTGCGACTGTGGTGTGGTTTATTTAATTATTCCTCTACTGAGGACATTTAGGCTCTTTCCAGTTTTTCGTTATTATAAACAACACTTTGATAAACACCTCGTGCGCTTCAATTTATGCTTATGTACGAGTGGTTTTTTTCCTAGGATGGATAATGAGTCGCCGAATTGCTGGGTTGAAGGGCACATGCATTTTAATTTTCAGAGGTGCTGCTAAATTACTCTTATCACCAGAAAAGGGCACCGATAGGAAAGAACAAGAAGAAAAATGGCCTTGATTGCCCCTTGCCTGCCTTGCCAGCAGAACAATAAGACCAGGGAGGCTGGAGCGGCGGCAACCCTCACCTGCTGCGTTCACTCGCCACCATCTCTGCAGCGTGGGCGCCCTGCCCTGTCCCCCTCAGCCCAGCCTCATAGCCTCTCTCTTCCCACGGCAGGTTCAGCCCCTATGAGTGGTACGACGCTCACCCCTGCAACCCTGGCTCCGAGGTGGTGGAGAACAGCTTCACTCTGCTCAACAGCTTCTGGTTCGGAATGGGCTCCCTAATGCAGCAAGGTGGGTGCCCTCTCCCTGCCTCCTCTCCTGGGGAGGGTTTCTTCTCTCCCCAGGGGGTCCCACAGACTCTATGGGAAAGCCTCAGACCATGCTGAGCTGCAGAAGATTGGAGACCCCCAGGATGCCCCCGTGTGCGCCCTCCCCCATCTCCACTCCCCCACCACCACTCTGGTTGGAGCCAGCTCAGGATCTGAGCCTGAAGCAGATGAGTGGCCCTGACCCATAGCATGCAGGACATGTCCTCAGCACCTCCATTGCAGCTCAGGTGGACACAGAGCACCCTGCTTGCTGGAGCTGGGTCCCCCGATGGCCTCTCTGCCATAGAATCCAGCTGAGCAATACTGGGCTGTGGGGAAGGGAGGACAGTAGAGGCAGGGAGGCTGGGTGGGAGACCATTTCAGGAACAAGGTGAGGAGACCAGTACTGGGGTAGTGGCCATGAACAGAGGGCAGAGGCAGACTGAGAAAACTTCAGGAAGTAGCATGGTCAGGATTCAGTGGCCACCGGGCTGTGGAGTGCCTGGAAGGAGGAGGGGTCAGCTGGGGCAAGACTTCTGCCCCCATTGCATCAGAGACAGGATCCACAGAAGGATGAGCTTCTCTTGCATCCTCCGGAAGGTGCCACCATGCTACTTCTGACCCTGCACAGGCAGCCAGTCCTGTGGAAGTGTCTGCAGCTGCTTAAATATTTAGGAAGCAGAGTTTCTGCTCTGACTGCAAGACATGAGATGCAGAGATACCAAGGGGCTGGAGAGCAGGCACAGGAGGAGGCCCAGCCAGGAAAGACCCCCAGGGAGAACTGCCAGCCTCAGCCAGGGGTCCTGCGTACACTGCCTCTGCCTGTGGAGCTCCATGTCCAGCACGTCTTATCTTGGGGACTATGGGGCAGCCAAGTCTCCACCTGTGGTAGAGTCCCATTGAGGGGCTTCAAGGGGCAAAGAAAATGTCCTTATCCTTCACTCTTCCATGTATAACTTCAAGGCCCAACACAAACCCTGGTCCTCAGGAGACATCCACCAGCAAATGCCAACTGAATGAATGATATTTAGTGCCCACTTCATGCCATGCCCTGTGCTGGGCACTTGCATGAAGAAGAAGAGAAAAAAGTAGATCTGTCCCGGAGAACAAAGCCTGGGCTTGGGCCTGAGCAGGGGTCCAAGCCACCTGGCAGAACAAGTAACTAAAAGAAGCCACTCTCCCTGTCGGGGCGACTGGACCTCAGCCATGAGGAAGAGGGGTGCCTGGGTGTGGCTGGCTGGGGAGGGGAAGCTGAGCGCCTCCTGGGCTCTAGTAGCTGGAAAGTGACAGGCTGCTTTCAAGGAAAGTGCCTCAGTTTGTCCCCACCATTAACGAGTGTCCTGAAGCCTCACCTTGCTTCTTTGCCTATCATCTTTGTTCGGTGACAGCTGGGAAAGACCTGGAAGCTCCTGGTTGCAGTAATAACTTCTCTTCTGCCTCCCACTGCTATTCAAAGCCCTGGCCCCCAATGCATTCCCCACATGGTTTTGATTAGGAAGGAGAGAAATAGTTATATATTTGAAAAACTCTCCCTTGAGTGATTTCTTTGAGGAAAAAAAATCATCCGTATCAAAGCAGACGCTTTTCAGATTGCAGGTCCAAATATTCTGGAAAGTTCAGGAGTCACTTGCTATTTAAATCTCTTGAAAGCCGCCTAGTTAATTACTTCAGTTAGAAGGTTTCATCTGAATTGTGCTCCACGCCCAAGGTCGGGGAGGAAGAGTGATATATTTCAGCAAAGAGCTTCCAAAAATGTTGATTTTTCTCCTCCTGCCAAGCACCACATAGCAATCTTATATTTGTATACCGCTTGTATTTCCGACGCAGTTTCTCCTCAAATTATATCATTGCAGCATCGCAGTATTTCTGTGAGGCTGGGACAGAGGAAGGACGATTTTTCTCGCTTTGCAGAGTCCCAAAGGGGAAGTGCCTGGCATAAGATCGAACAGCCAGTTGGGAGCAGGATTCACTCAAGAACCCAGGGCTACCGCCCCACACAGGTTCTTAACCTGGGACCACACGAGTGGTCCATGGATAGGTATCCCAGGGGCTGACTGGGACTGTTAAGTGTGTATGTGTTGTTTGAAAGCAGTGGCTCTTACATTTCAGCCTGGATCAGAACACCTTGAAGGGCTGATCACATATAGATTGCTGGTCTTGCCCCCCCCCCTCACTTCCCAAGTGCTGATTCAGGAGGGAGCCTGAGAATTTGCATATCGAATAAGTTTCCAGGTGGTGCTGATGGACCACACTTCTGAGACCCAATGGTCTAGGGAAGGGATCTCAACTCCTATGACAATGTCAGCAGTGTCTATGATCAAAGGACATGAGCACCTTGGCCTCCACGTAAGGCACCCACCGCCTGTCTCCTTCCTTCTCCCAGGGTCTGAACTGATGCCCAAAGCTCTGTCCACGCGCATCATCGGCGGCATCTGGTGGTTCTTCACGCTCATCATCATCTCCTCCTACACCGCCAACCTGGCTGCCTTTCTGACGGTTGAGCGCATGGAATCGCCCATTGACTCTGCCGACGACCTGGCCAAACAAACCAAAATCGAGTATGGGGCTGTCAAGGACGGGGCCACCATGACCTTCTTCAAGGTGAGGCTCCCCCTCCCCGTTGCAGCGTGATGAGCTGACCCTCCCCCTCACTCACTGCTAAGAGCCCGTGGGCCAGAAACCTCCAGGGCTCAGCCCTCCCCGTTTAGAACAGTCGACTTTGGGGAGCTGTAGTGATGCGAGCTAAGTAGGTTGATCCAGCACAAATTCTAGAATTTTCTGTACCTGGGACAAACAGTGTGAATGAATCACCAGAGGAGGCAGGAGGAGGAATAGTGGTCCAGTCACACATAGCAGGGACAAGTCCCCAAAGGAAGGGAGGGGGCCTAAAACTTGAACAAGTGTTTATAAACATTGCTTAGCATGTTACACTTCTGGAATGCTGACGTCTTCACATAGTCCCCGCCACCTGTCCGGGTGACTGCTTTAATGGGTGCCTGGCCTTGACTTTGTTGCTCTTCCTGTTTTGAAACTGCTGGCTCAATTCCTCAGCATTTTTTCACCTCCCACCAGTGTAGCTGAGAGCCAGGGAGACTGGCGACTCCTCCACCTGTCCTCCGAGAACCAGTAGGTGTCAATGTGCCTCCAGAAATTAAAGTAATAATAACAATAGCTACCAACACAGCGCTCACAGCGGGCCAGACACTGCTCAAGGTGGGCCTCATCTAACCCTCACCACAAGCCCAGTGAGGTCAACCCTATAGTCATTTCCATTTTACATCTGTGGAAACTGAGGCTCAGAGTAGTGAAGCAGCTCATCCGAGGACTCACAGCCGGAAAAGCCAGATGCAGACCCACGGGCGCTATTCCCCAAAGCCCACATCTAAGCCAGTGGTGCTAGGACTTGGTGTGCACTCGAATCTCCCCGAGGACCTGTTTCCACACATGGTGCTGGCCCCGCCCCAGACTGTCTGACTCAGGAGGTCTGGGATGGGGTCAAGAATGAGCATTTCTAACAAGTTCCCAGGTGCTGCTGCTGGGGCCAGTCCAGGATCACACTTTGAGAACCACTGCTCTAATTATGGCTCAGAATTGATGAGGACTTAGGAACTTTGCAGCCCCAGGTTCATTCGTTTGTTTATTAATTAACTGCTCTCAGGCAGTTTGGAAGCCTGGAGCGTTGCCCATTCCTCTGGGCCCTGGTTCCCCATCCCCTAGCCTTTGCCTCTTTCTAGGCCAAGCCTTCAAGAGATGGTTGAGCTCTGGTGGGGCCTGGGTGAAGAGAGGAAGAGGTGGGGTGAGGAAGCACTAGAGTCCCTAGCGCTCTCCCTGGCCCAGCCTCCCATGTCCCTCCTTGATGTTGGAAGCAGCTCCTTAGTGAAGAGGCAGGAGGGGAGCTAGGACCCCCTCCTGGATGTTGCTGCTGCCACTGGAAAACTGAGAACACCTGCTCAAGGGGAGTGTATTTAGAGCGAGGGGAAGAAAAAAGCATTGTCAACAGCATGTTAGAGCTCTGTGGGACTCTGTATGTGTTCATGAGTGTCAGTATGATAGTACATGTACACATGTGTGGCTGCATGTGTGCATGTAGCAGTAGATAATGCATGTAAATATGTGTTTGTATGCTCCTAGGTGCACACATGTGCCCGTGCACAAGAGTGCGCCGGTGTGGGTACATGTGTTTATGCTTGGACACAAGTGTTTGCATCTATGCGTATATGCATTGTGAACACATGGGTGATGTATCTCTGTAAGGTGGGCACATGGTTGTGCGCCCATGAGTGTATGTATACAAGTGCCTGCCAGAGAGTCTGTGTGTATGTGTATGCAGAGAGTAAATGTGCAGCTGTCTGTTGAATGTCCCCATGGTGTGCCTAGATAAGTGTGATAGCGTGTGTGTGTGTCTGTGTGTCTATGTGTGTCTGTTTGTGATGGGCCATATATACGTGTGTGTCTGCGTGCCTGCCTGCTCGTTACCTGTCCCCAGGCTGCGGCCCAGCCCTTTGACTGTGCCAGAGTCTCTCTCATGCATTACGCATGAGCCCGTCTCTAAGCAGGGCTCCCGATCAAAGGGAAGCGGCATAAATAAGCCCGATGCAGGCTCATTGCGCTGATTGGATGCCCTTGCCTCTCCATGCTAAGATGCTCAGATTGGCTTCCCAGAGCCCAGGCCCAGCTCCCCACAGAGCCTCTGTCCTCAGCATCAAGCAGCGCCTCCCGCAGCCGACTCAGCCCTCGCCCACCTTCTCTGCCAAAGGCACAGCCAGGAAGGCAGAGGAGGGACACAGATGCCGACACCCAGCTGGGCCTCTGGGGCTCAAGGGCCCATGCTCACAAGGGCCCATTGGCCAGAAACAGCAACTGCCCATCCCCCTGCAGAACCAGCTCCACTTTCATGCTCTTCCAGTGGTCAATTAATCCCTATCCCGTGGTCAATTTATCCCTGTCCGTGTCTGGCCACACTGTCACCCGCCTTCATTCCTGCAAAGTTCCTCTTACCCAGGCTGCTTCTCGCTGGCAAGAGCAGCAGTGGGACTGTCATGTAGGCAGAGGATTCTGAATGTGGACATATTAACCCAGGCTCAGAGGATGAGCTGGGAGCACGGTACCCACCCAGAAGGGGTCTGGACAAACCTACTTCCTCCCTTGCCCCTCTGCCCCTGGGGTTGGACTTCCTAGTCACGTCCCCCTCCCCCACCCAACCAGGTCTGCTGAGTGGATGCTGCTGTTAAATTAAAGGATGCAGGAATGCCGGGCATGGTGGCGCACACTTGTAATCCCAGTACTTCCGAGGCAGAGACCGGAGGATCCGGGGGTTCGAGGCCAGCCTCAGCTACTTAATGAGGCCCTCCACAACTTCATGAGACCCGGTTTCAAAAATAAAGGATAAAAAATAGGGCCGGGGGTCTAGTTCAGAGGTAGAATGCCCCTGGGTTCAATTCCCAGTACCGCAAAAAAAAAAAAAAGAAAGAAAAAAAAGGATGCAGGAGCCAAAAGGAACAAATGCAGGAGGCAGTGTTGAGAGCCAGAACCAAGCAACTGACATCCCTTGAATGTCCTGAAGTACAGGACAAGTGAACTTCATTTCCTTGGCTAGCATGCTCCAGGTTAGGCTGTGAACAGTCTTATAACTCCACACCTCCTAAGAGTAGGCCACAAGAGAGGGCTCTGTTCAAAGAGGACAACAGCAGGAAGCAGGACATCTCAGGCCCCGGCCCCCGGCCCCAGGCTGCAGCCTGGGAGATGCGTTTAGAGGCAGCCCCATCACTCCGAAGGCGGTTTCTCTGAGAGTTGTCAGAGAGCAGCAGACATCACAAACAGCGTCTCCTGTGTTGTCCTCCCTCCGTCTTAGAAGATAAAATTAATTAGGAGATGAAAAAGGAGGCCTTTGAAAGCACTGTTTGGCTGTAAAAATATGTAGGCAAAATGTAAAGAGAATGTGGGGGAAAGTGTGCTCTTTGCAGGGAGGGCTGGGCTGCTTTGAAGGGAGAGGGTGTGGGAAGTCAGTTTCTGCACAGCTTCACCCGCTGGGCGGTGGAGCTGGGAGCTTAGCACGGGCGGGAGGGGGAGCAGCCAGGAAAGGGGAAGACCTGGGCATTGCCAAGCCCCCTAGCTTGCACAGCCTTATTCGTAGCAGCTGACCTGGAAGGTACTTGGAGAGGCCATCCCATCCACCCCTGCCTCCAGCAGCATAGCAGACTCTCCCAAGAGCTGGAGGGTTCAGGAGGATGCTCCCTGATCTCAGCCTCCAGTTTCTCCGGACCCATCTGCTGGCCTCTCTCCAGACCTGCTCCCTCCCTGCCTTCCAGCAGAAGCGGGACAGGAGGAACGACGTGCAGTAACCAGGCAGCATTCAGTGCTGTCAGCTTGGCCCTGTCGAGTAGCATCAGTTTTAAAGTCAGACCAGGATGTGAGTCCCAGGTGATGTCTCTGCTGGGTGACCTTGGACAAGTCACTTCACAGCTCTGAGCCTTGACCTGCTCACCTGTATGACATGAATACTGATTCACACCATGCAGCAATTCACAAAAGGCTTCAGTGAGCTACTGTCTGGTGGTTATAGCAGGGCCAGGGATTCTCTGGCTCCAAAATCCCCGGCTGCGGCAGATGACTTCACCAGAGACCTTGTAGAGGGGCCAGCCAGTGAGTACCCAGAGCTTCTCTCTCTTCTTCCAAGTCCCACTGGACTGAACCTCCTGGGCTTTGTGGCGGACATTGGTTCTTCCTATCGTGGGGTGGCCACCTGCCTCTGCACAGGGCTGAGCACTTTGTGAGGAGCCTGGAGCTCCTTCGAATGGAAGAAATCCAGAGGGAGCAGGCAAAGGGGCAACAACAGGTGCAGAACGAGGACCAGTAATGACGGGGAGGTCATTGAAAACTACTAAGTTACTGGGACCACCCGGGCCTTGGTTTTCTCACCTGTGAACTGAGTATAATAGCCCTCAACCTTGTAGGTTATTGAGATGATTAAATAGGGTGATTCATATATATAGCTTAGAATGGTGGGTACCTGGCACAAAGTAGGCTTGCAATAGATGTTAACTATCTTCATTGTTTATTGTTGTAAACTGGTCATATGCAGGCCTGTCCGGCCCACAGACATGATTTGGGGGGCCATGCACTGCTTGTTTTTATGTAGAGATATTTCTTAATTAATTGCCAGCATTTTAAAATTTGGAGACTTTTGCATTAAAAAAATTTTTTTGCATTTCCAACTTCTTGAAAATGTGAAAGATCTGGCATCACTGAGCTGGCTCTCCTGCAGAGCAGTAATTGTCAGGCTCTCAGAGGCAGAGTCTGTCTCCAGTTTACAGAACCCACCAGCCTTCTCTAGCTGTTTTTGGTATCCGGCCTGGCACCATCGGCCTTGGAGTTTTCTTTTCTTTTTTTTCTTTTTTTTTCTTTTTTGTGTGTGTGGTACTGGGGATTGAACCCAGAGGCATTCTACCTTCGAGCTATACCCCCAGCCCTATTTTATTTTTTATTTGGAAACAGGGTCTCACAAAGTTGCTGAGAACCTCACTAAATTGCTGAGACTGACTTTGAACTTGTGATACTTCTGTCTCAGCCTCCCAAGTACTGGGATTACAGGCATGCACCACCACACCTGGCTTGGCATTTGAGTTTTCTACCCCTAAATCTGTGACATTTAATTTTTGTAGCCACTCTGCACTATGAAGATTGTGTATACACACACACACACACACACACACACACACTTATTTATACTTTATTTATACTACACCCCCGGCCTGTTTTAAGTTTTTTTTTTAATAGTTTTTCACTAAGTTTCTGAGGGTCTCATTAAGTTGCTGAGGCTGACCTCAAACCTGTGATCTTCCTGCTTCAGCCTCCCAAGTACTGGGACTATAGGCATGAGCCACCACTCCCAGCTTATTGTCTGTTTCTAAATGGGAAAACAGCCTTGGAGAGAATTAACGAGCCTTAAAGAAAAGTAATGACACCAACCATGTATGGAGTTTTAGGGGCCAGCTTTTATGTTGATAAGCACTTCACATGCTTTTTCTCAGAGTGTTTATAATAACCCTATGCAGAGAGAGAGAGAGAGAGAGTTACTGGGGATTGAACCCAGGAGCATTCTACCTCTGAGCTACACCCCCAGCCCTATTTTATTTTTTATTTTGAAACAGGGTTTCACTAAGTTTCAGAGGGTCTTGCTAAATTGCTGAGGCTAGTCTAGAACCTGTGATCCTCCTATCTTAGCCTCCCAAGTACTGGGATTAAAGGCATGCGCCACCATGCCCAGCTGGTTGGTATTCTTAAAACCCCCTTTTACAGATGTGAAAAGTGAGGGGCAGCGATGTGAGCTGGTGTAATGCCAGAGTCCCTGCGGCAGAGCTGCTGATGGGTCAGAGGGGCAGCTAGTCTGTCCTCACCAGGGGGGCTGAAACAGGGGGAAAAGGCAGGGGAACTCAGAGAGGCCTCCTGGTCCACACAGAAATCACCCAAGAGAAGCCATTAACTGCTCAGAGACATGCATCCCATAAGGCCGGAGACTCCACATCCAGGGATAAGGAAGCTAATTAATTTGGGGAAAGATTTCCTTTTCAATATGGAAAATACCCAGGGTCTTGCATGGAATCACATTGCCACTGCCTGTCTGCACACATTCCCTGGGATTTAGCTCCCTTTGAAATTGATATAGATATTTATATATGTATATATAGACCTATATACATTCTCTTGTACAGAAATGTTAAACTCTCAAGATTAAGTATCTTCAGTTGAGGAAAATCAATTTACTTCTTTGAGGAGGATGGAATTGAAAGTCGTGAGCCTGAAACTTACTTTCTTGCCAGTTTTCCTGATAAAAAAAGCATCTCCATCCTGGCAGATCGCCCTGTATTGGCTGCTCCAAATGATTCCATTAATTGATTTGGGTGACTGGCCCCAAAGTAATCCTTATTAAGGTTCCCACAAGAGCCGGGACAGGCAGGATGACGCAGGACATGTAGGTATGAGAGACTCCATTCCCTGGGGAGGTGACAGCTACTCAGGCCGGTGACGGGAACTCTGTTGACTGGGCCCTTAGAGATGGGAGAGGAGGCTGAGATCCCAGGTGGGGCCCTGACTTTATCTCTCCCTGCTCCAGATGTGCCAGAGGGGGCTTTTCAGGGTGAGGTCTCAGAGTCACAAAATTGCTCAAGGACAACTTAAGGGGAAGCGGAGAACATGAGCATTGAGAACCCCAAGATATAGGACAAGGACAGTGGGTGGCCATTCTAGGGGAGCAGACGTCAGACCCATCTGCTAATGGTGATGAAGGTAGTGAGCTTTGGGCACCAGAATGGGAGCATGGGACCCCTTGAAATCCGTGTCACAGCAGCTTCTGCTTTGGTGTCGCCTCCCGTCTCAACTGGTCCACGCTCTCTGGTGTCCTTTCCCACCTTCCTCTCTCAGTTTCTTTACCCACTAGTGGCGCCCATGTGTCCGTCCTCCAGCACCATCTGCCTCAACACCCCCTCCAGCCCCCAGCTGAGATTCCTGTCTCATCCATGGCACTGTGTTACTGGAAAAAGCATGCTCTGGTGTCGGGCAGGCCTGTGTATGGGAGGAATGGGATGTTGGCGGGGGTGGGGTGCAAGGAGGAGTTTGGAGAAAGCGGAGATGTTCTGATCCCAATTCTGAGACAGAAGGAGTGGGGCGGGCTCCCTGAGTGGTTCCGCGGTTACTTTTGCCAAGACTCAAGAGATGGGCGACTGGTTGCATGAGAGAGTGAATGGGTAAGATGGGTGAGAAGAAGAAAGGGACAGACGGTTAGGTGATGGGTAGGTGGGTAAGAGGATGGATGGATGGACAGATGATGGAAGAATGGATGGATGAATAGGTAACAGGCTAGGTGAAGAGTCGATAGTTGAATGAACTAGTATATTGATAGTGTGTGGGTAGGAGCATGACCAGATGAATAAGGGGAAGAAGAGGGGATGGATGGATGGATGGATGGATACATTAGGAGGTATAAGGAGAGTCCTGATTGCCTCCCACCTCTAGGACAAGAGGGAGAATTTGTAAAGCAAAAGAGATAGGAATGGAAACGAGCTAAGGAGTTGGAGTCACTAGAGGAAGAACGGCGTTTAGGTCACAATAACCAGAATGTTAGAGGACCCAGGGAGCGTGTGTATCTGGCAAAGAAGAAATGGTTGAACTTGGATAATTTGATTATAAGAACAGTTGGAATTAATGAAGATCTGAAAAGGAGCTATATTGGGAACAGAAATAGCTCATGTGCTCACGTAGGTGAGAAAGTGTATTAGTTATCTACTGCTGCATAACAAATTATTCCAAACTTAGTGTCTTAAAACAACATTTGGTGTCTCAGTGTGTGGATCAGGACTCCAGCACAGCTCAGCTGATCCCTCTGGCTCAGGGCCTCTCATAGGCTGCAGCCAAGGCGTTGGCTAACACTGCAGTCCTTAGAAGCAGGCCTTAGAAGGCCTGGCTTCTAAGCTCACGTGGTTCTTGGCAGGACTCGGTTCCTCCCAGGGTGTTGGCCTGAAGGCTTCAATTCTTCACAACTGTTGGCCAGAGGCTGCCCTCCGTCCCTTGCCATGGGGACTCTCCATAAGGTAACTCACAACATGGTAGCACTTCCATCAGAGTAGAAGAGCCAGAGAGAGAGAGAGAACATGCAAGACGAAGTCACAGTCTCTTGTAACTTATCTTAGAAGTGACATTCCATCACTTTTGAGGGAGTAAAAAGCAAGTCAGTAAGTCTAGCCCACACTCAAGAAAAGTGTGACTTACCAGGAAAGGGGGTTCATTATGAGCAACTTAGAAGCTTCCTACCCCAGGAGAACCTGGGGAGGAAGCGTGCAGAGAAAGGAACAGAGGGGGCCAAAGAATCTAGCAATGGGAGAATCCGCATATCAGAAAATACCTACAAAATAAGACACATCTGGGACATCAGAAGAGCTAGAAATGAGGGGCGTGTTTAAGGGAGGAGGAGCTGGTGGGGCGCACCTGGGGAGAGCTGAGGTGGAAGAGGAGCTGGGAAGGTAGACAGCGCAGAAGCCCGGGAGGCAGGGCAGCAGAGGAAGAGCAGCTGGAAGAAAGGAGTCCTGGAGGGAAAGCGTAGCTGCGAGTAGGAGAGGCTGAGGACCAGGAGGGGCTGGGAGCAGCCCAGCTGGGGTTCCGGGCATCTGAGCCCTTCATGCCTTTGGCTTTGGGGCAAGTAAATTTGTAGGCAGGGGAGTAGCTGCTTGTCTGTGAAGGTCCCTGCATTCCTTGTGGCCAAGGAAGGCAGCGCTGATCCCATCTCAGATGGAATTCCAAAGGGTCCTGCCTTCTGCCCTGAGATCCCTCCTGTCCTCGTCCCCTCCCCGGGGGGCAGGCTAGGGGAGCCAATTTCCGAGGAGTTATCCCTTGCTGGTAGGAAGCACCTAGAGCTAGAAAGTCTACTTCCCTCCTAGTTTCCCCGCCACCTCCTGACAGGCAGGGCTTCTTCCCTCTTCCCTGCCCATCCCCCAGTCCTGTGCCAGCCTGTGCAGGCACACTCATGCTGTCACGCACACTGGAGCTGGGCTGAGTGCCAGTCAGACAGGCTGACATCACAGAAAGCCACAGCAGACTTGGAAACAGCCAATACAATGGGGACTGCAGAGCCTGCTGCTCCCGAGACCCAGCGGGGCAGGGCTGATCCTTGCTGGGAACAGGCAGCTGGCGGGCACCAGGTTCCCAAGAAACCTCATGAGCACCAGACACCATGGTCTGCCCATTCTCCCTGGCAGCAGCCACTCCGCCCCAGCTCTCTTCTCTCCTGGCCCCAGCAGCTTCTCTGAGTCTCCCTGGGGCAGGCCCAGCAGACTTCCCACCAGACCTGGACCTAGGGGTGCTGGTTCTGCCCATGTGAGAGCGACCAGCCCCAGGGTCTGGAGAAGCCACGGGGGCTTGCAGACCACCTGCCCAGAGTGTCCACGCTCTCCTCCCCCGCTGTGATTCCCACTCTGCCTTTCTCTCACTGTCTAAAGGAGAGCAGATCAGAACCCACGACGCTTCAAAGCCTTCCCCTGAAACACAAGACTGAAAGGGGCCTGGCTTGGCTGAAGTGGAAGTGGGGGTCCAGGCCCGTTGAGCTTTACCCTTATCGGCATCATCTATCTACCACCCATACTCCCAGTGGTTCCTGGGTGGAGAGGCAGTGCCGCTCAGTGGTTAGGATCTTGGACTCTGGCTCAGGAGCAACCTGGGTTTAAAGCCTGGCTCTGCCATTTAGTTTCTGGGTCACTTTAGACAAGTACTTAGCCGTGCCTCAATTTCCCCAGCTATAAAATGGAGCTAATGCTAATACCTGTCTCTTGTGATGAGTTAATGCAGGCAAGGCACTTAGAACAAGGCGCACACCTGCAGATTGTCTAATGAATGTTAGAGAAAAAAAGTTTTCTTTTTTTAAAGTAAGTCTGAAGCCGGGCGTGGTGGCACACGCTTGTAATCTCAGTACTTGGAAGGCTGAGACTGGAGGATCCGGGTACACGGCCAGCCTCAGCTACTTAGTGAGGCCCTCCACAACTTAGTGAGACCCTGTTTCAAAAGAAAGAATAAAAAAAAATAGGGCTAGGGGTATAGCTCAGATGTAGAATGCCCCTGGGTTCAATCCCCAGTACTGCCAAAAAATAATAATAAATAAATAAATAAATAAATAAATAAAGTCTGAAGACCACTTGTTCCATGGCAAAGAGCCAGGATTTACAGGAAATGGGTCTGAGTCTGAATCTCTGCACTATCACCGCCCAGGTCTGTGTCTTGGGACCTCTCCTCCCAGGGCCTCAGTTTCCACACCTGAGGAACGGTGGTGCTCCCTTACTCTGAAGAGTGTAGACTGTTCAGTGGCCCTGCTGAACAGGGGTACAGCGCTTGGTCCTCTGGGGGCTCAGTAACTGTGCATCTCCCTTTCCCTCACCCGCAGAAATCCAAGATCTCCACCTTCGAGAAGATGTGGGCCTTCATGAGCAGCAAGCCTTCGGCACTGGTGAAGAACAACGAGGAGGGCATCCAGCGGACACTGACGGCAGACTACGCGCTGCTCATGGAGTCCACCACCATCGAATACGTCACCCAGAGGAACTGCAACCTCACCCAGATCGGGGGCCTCATCGACTCCAAGGGCTACGGCATCGGCACGCCCATGGGTGAGTGAGGGGTGCAGAGTGTGTACGGGGATGGGCAAGCCCCCACCACGATGTCCACTCATGCACACAGTCCCCCACTGCATCTATTCATGCACACAGTCCCCTGCCATGTCCACTCAAGCACATTGTCCCCTGCCATGTCCACGCATGCACACAGTCCCCCACTGCATCTATTCATGCACACAGTCCCCCGCCATGTCCACTCAAGCACATTGTCCCCTGCCATGTCCACTCATGCACACAGTCCCCCACTGCATTCACTCATGCGCATGCCCCCCACCATGTCCACTCACACACGTGGTCCCCCAGCTCATGTCCATTCACATATGCGGTCCCCCGGCTCGTGTCCATTCATGCACGCAGTCCCCCGGCTCATTCCATGGAATGTAGAAAGGTGGCATTTCCTCAGCCCAGGAGCAGAAAAAGGGACAGAGCCACATCCCTGGTGCAGTCAGCCCTGGCCCATGCAATGAGAACAGGGACAAACACAGAGGAGCCCGTTCCCAGAGGCCATGCCTACTGCGAAGCCCCCATCCCACCCCTGCTGATGCAGCCCAGATACATGGGGCCTTGCAGGGGTCCATAGCGACAGATATTCCACGGGCAAGACCTCCCACCTAGATGCCCTGGGTAGATTTAAATTGAGGCTCAGTAGTGATGGGGGCCCCCTTGATGTGAGCCGAGAGGGCTAGCGCTGGCTGGCTGGCTCTGGCTAGGGCTTGTCAGAGGCAAACACACAATGGGCCCACAGACGCCACTGACCACCGGGGCCCCCTCTCCCCTCTGCAGGCTCCCCCTACCGGGACAAGATCACCATCGCCATCCTGCAGCTGCAGGAGGAGGACAAGCTGCACATCATGAAGGAGAAGTGGTGGCGGGGCAGCGGCTGCCCCGAGGAGGAGAACAAGGAGGCCAGCGCTCTGGGCATCCAGAAGATCGGTGGCATCTTCATCGTCCTGGCTGCCGGCCTGGTCCTGTCTGTGCTGGTGGCCGTGGGCGAGTTTGTATACAAGCTCCGCAAAACAGCAGAGCGAGAGCAGGTGAGCACCCGGCTGGGGCCTGTGTGGGAAAGGGAAGGGCAGGGAAGGACAGGATTTGTGCTGGTCCTGCCCTCCTTCAGGCCGGCCACCTGGCGCACCCTGCATCTAGTCCACTAGGAAGTCCCGCCAGCTCTACCCTGTCCTGACCAAGCCTGTTTTCCCATCACCGTTGCTCCACCCCAGACGAAGCCACTGTCACCTCTGGCCTGGACTATGCCACAGCCTCCAAGCTGGCCTTCTATCCTCCACACTTCCCTGCTGCCCCTCACAAATCACATGGCCGCCAGTGCCCCGCTTAAAACGTAATTCAAAGTTGGGCATGGTGGCTCCCGTCTATAATCCCAGTTCTTGGGGAGGCTGAGACAGGAGAATCACAGGTTCAAGGCCAGCCTGAGCAACTCAGCAAGACCCTGTTTCATAATAAAAAATAAAAAGGGCTGGGGTATAGCTAGGAGGTAAAATGCCCCTGGTTTCAATCCCCAGTGCCAAAACAGAACAAAACAGTTTGAACTGTATCAGTTCCCCGAGTTAACCCTGCTGGGTGGTTGGGGAAGCTGGGTGGTGGTGGCACAGGGCTTCATTATACTCTTCTCCCTGCTTCTGCATATATTTGGAAGTTTTCATAATCAAAAGTTTAAAAAAGAAAAGTTAAGAGGGCTGGCCCAAGCATGCAGACAGTAGAAAACGAGGCTCTACCGGGGTGATTAATTCAAGCGTGGCTGGGCAGTGGTTCTGGGTCCCCGTAGCAAATTAGAACCACGGGGAGAGCGTTTTTAAGTGCTAATGCTCTGGCCTCACTCCCAGAGACTCCGTTTTAATTGGCCTGTGGCGGATGCTGGCATTGGCATTTTCAGAGAGTCTCCGGGTGATTTAAACGTGCACCTGAGTTGAGGCCTCTGGGCTGAGGCATCACCTCTTACAGAGAAGCTCAGAGGGATCCAGGTTCAGCGTGGCAGGAGGCTGCAGTTGGATCCCAGGCGGAGGGGCAATTACAACAGGCAGCTTATACATCCATCAAAAATGAAGCGGAGTCACTTATAACCAGCAAGCCTGTCAACAAGGAGGGGAAAGATAGCCCAGGGTGTTCCAGTTAGCATGGGCGAGAGGAAAGAGACCCCTTCCAGCACCGCGCAGGGAAGTCTGGGCAGGTTCATTTCTAGAAGGCATCTCCACCGGATGTTCGGTCTTTAAAACAGGCCATACGTTCTGACCAGTCAATTTCCGTTTTTAGAAATGCACCAAATGCAAGTGTTTAAGGATATGTATAGTTTTATTTGCAAAGGATGTTTGTTGTGGCATTAGTTATAGCATGAAAAATGGGGAAATACCTAAATGTCCAATAATAGGGAATAGCTAAAAAAAAATTAGGATACATCAAAAAAGAACAGCAACCAGCCCGGCGTGGTGGCACACGCTTGTAATCCCAGTACTTTGGGAGGCGGAGACCGGAGGATCCGGGTTCACGGCCAGCCTCAGCTCGCTCTCTCTCTCTCTACCTAGTGAGGCGCAACTTCGTGAGACCCAGTTTCAAAATAAAAGTATAAAAAAATAGGGCCGGGGGTGTAGCGCGGAGGTAGAACGCCCTCGGGTTCAATCCCCGGTACCGCAAAAAAAAAAAAAAAAAAAAAAAGAACAGCAACCAAATTCTTTAGAAATTCCTATTAAAATTGGACTGAGATCCAAATCCCACCAAAAAGCCTATGGGATCCAGTCCTGGACCAACTCTTGAACCTCCTTCTTCCCATCTCCTCTCCCTTACCCTGCCCCACACACACAGGCTCCCTTTTTTGTCCATAACATACCAAGAATGTATCTGCCTTAGGGCCTTTGCACATCGTATTCTACCCACCTGGAGTGCTCTTCCCCCAACGTACCATATTCTTGGCACCATCCGGCCATTCGGGTTACAGCTTACGTGTCACCTCCTAAAGTAGCCTTCCTCACCTGCCCCCATTCCCAGCCCTCTTTATCCCCTTTCACTACTTTTTTCTGTTCATAATAGTTGTCACTATCTGAAATTGTTTACTCCTTCACATGTTTATTAGCTATTTCCATTCCTTCATTAGACCACAAGCTCCCTGAGGGCTAAGACCTTATCAGTCTTTTCACTGCTACAAGCCTAACACCTCGAACCCTGCCTGGCCCGTGGGAGAGTCTCAGCAAATGTTTTTAGAATGAAGAAAGGCGGGTCAAAGAGGGGTGACATTCTGTGTTTAGTGTGCAAGGAAGGGAGGCTCTGAAAGGTCACAGCTCATAAGAGGCAGAGCCAGAATTCACAGTCAGGTCTCCATTCCCCTGCACCCCACGACCTGTACACAGGTGGTCCTAGTGCTCATGCCCTGGCCTCACTGGTAAGTCGAGGCATAGACAGCCCTCACTGCCTTCTGTACAGCTGCAGGACAACTGCTGGTGCTGGTCTCATGGAAGCCACTGCCATCAAATCCTGTGGCGATGCTGCACTTTGGGCATTCCTCTTTAGCTACCTGTGGGGACCCAAGCCAGAAGGAGGCCACTGCCACCCAGCAGCCCTGTGTGAGGCTGCCTCCCAGTTACCATCTTGACAAACATGCACCGGACTTCCCTGAGTGGGAGGACAGTGATTCTCCCCCCTTGACTGGCGCCCCACCAGAAGGGCTACCCACATATTCCTCAAGCCTTTATTGAGCCCCAATTCTGGGCCTGGCCCAGTGCTGGGGGTTGGGCTCAGACACATGAAACTGGCTGGTTCCAGTCCTCACAGTCTAGAAGAGAAGATCAGACAGTATACCCGAGCTCCTCAGATATTAATGCACATGCCAATCAGAGCCTCAGTTGTCTCATCTGTGAAATGGGGGCTAAGATGATACTATTTGTCCCACTTACCTTAGTCTCCAACCAAGAGCATGGGGCTTTATAGACTGTGACACACACGAATCACGGTGCAGGGGGCAGAGGGATGTGTGGGTGAAGGTGTGAGAAAGCCAGGGTGGCCTTAGCGTGGGCTCTGGGAAGGAGGAGAGGAGCTTACTAGAGTTGCAGAGCTGGACCTCACTCGTTCCCTGTTCCCTCCCCAGCGTTCTTTCTGCAGCACCGTGGCTGATGAGATCCGTTTCTCCCTCACCTGCCAGCGCCGCGTCAAGCACAAGCCGCAGCCTCCCATGATGGTCAAGACTGACGCCGTCATCAACATGCACACCTTCAATGATCGCCGGCTTCCGGGCAAGGACAGCATGACCTGCAGCACATCGCTAGCCCCTGTGTTCCCCTAGGCACAGGTGGAGTGGGGACCACAGGCCCTGGGGCCGGGCAGAGGGAAGCAAAGGAGACTGGAAGGAACATCCCCATCCCCACGCTGGGCTTGGGGAGCAGAGCCGCTGCCAGCATGCTGGGCCGGGAACTGTGCCCTTACCCACCAGGAAACCAGCAGGCCTCAGGCCAGCTGCTTGGGCTTCTTTCTCCTCTTGTCTCGTCTGTCTGTGGGTTTCTAAAGCTGCCAGCCAAGATAGCCAAGGCCAAAGGAAGCACATGCCTCTCTCAGACCAAACTCACCCGCCCCTCTGTTCTCCTCAAGAGTCAAAAATTTCTGCCATGGCCCTGAAGAGGCCACATGAAATGGGAGAGAGATCTTATATTGCCGCTCCTTCCCGACGAGCCCAGGCCTCCTTGGTCTTGACCATGAGACCAGAGACACAAACCTTGGGCGCCTTAAGGATGTTATGGTGTGGCTGCCAGTGGGAGCCAAGGGGTGGCCATCCAGTATGCCTGGGCCAAAGGAAGGCTTCAGCCCTGGGGGACTGTTCACATGTTCCTGATCTTCTGGACCTGGCTTCACCCATGGAGGCCCCTTGGCAAAGTTAAAGGTGGAATGGCAAAGAGGAGTTTGGGTATAGGAGAGCAGAGAATGCACAGATAAGAGCCACCATTTTGGATCCTGATGGACGATGTCCCAATGGCTCCCATTCTAGAAAGTCTCCAGGAATGAGCGGGGCAGTGTCACAGAAAATTATTCTCCACTTTCTGGCCAGAGGAGAGAGGACCCCATAAATCTCTCACAAAGTATGCCCAAAGACTCATCTGATATTTGAAACCAGCAGAGGGATAGTGGATTCCATGAAAATCCCACCGGCCCTTGAGCCATTGGACCTCACCTTGCTGGTCATCAAGCTGTTTTCTAAACCCTGTTGGCATCTGGGAACCCGGGCTATTTGCCATCTACACATCAGCAACACCCCATTCCTGGCCACTTGGACTTGGCGTCCCTCTGTCATCCTGGAAAGAGAAGAGTAACCTCAGCCGCAGTGACAGTTAAGTTATCCCTCCTTCAAAGAGGGGTCAGCGTCCTTCTGCGCAGGCTAACTCTGGGGTGGCAGGAAAGGTAGAGGGGACCCAAAGAACTCCTGGCCTCCCAAACCTGATGATGCTCCCCAGAAAGTCTTCAGTGGCAGAATATCATAGCTACCCAGGCCTCAAGGGCAGGGAGGGAGAAGCTGCCTCCTGAAGAATTAACCAAAGACCCAACACAGAGACACAAGGCCATCCTGGCCTTTCGTCTCTTGTCTGGAGCAGCTGTGGCCTTTGTGGGGTTTGAGGGAGACAACTAAGGAGTATCAGCCAGTGGGGTGGCAGGGAGAGGGTGGGCCACATGATCTGTGGGTTCCAGCTTACTAGGATGGATACTCTGGAGGTCTGGGGCTTCAAGATTCTTAAGAAAGAACGAGACATGAAGGGTTAGGCACAAAGTGTCCTTAAAGAGAGTGTAATGGGGCCAGGAGGCCTCTGTGGCCAAGGGTGGAGGCTAATCTCTGAGCAGAAAAAGGAGGCCTGGAAGTTCTAGAAGAGAATCAGGGACACCGGCCACCTCCCTCCTCCTCTGTCCTGGTGCTGCTGGGGAGCCTGGTTCGGGAGGAAGAGCTACATTTCCGTCTCAAGGTCCCCTTAGTGGGGGCGAAGGAGAGATCCCCGTGAGCACATGTGATAAATCCTGTCCCTCCTCCAGACTGTGAGCTGCAGGACCAACCAGATGGTCCCCTGAATCACAGCAGCTCTGACTGGCTGTCTACACCGGAGGAAGGAAAAGAGGGCTAGACAAACAGCAGAGCCCAACACGTGGAATGATAGAAAAAGCCATGCTGTCGTGAGCTTCAGTGGGTCGGGGTGTGTGTGTGCGCGAATCTATTTGTCTTTGCTTGTGTGAGCTTCAGGGATGGGGAGTGAAGGAAAGATTTGGACATATGACATAGTCCAGGGCACGCAATAAGAGGTGACCTTTGGAGATCTGGTGTGTGTGTGTGTGTGTGTGTGTGTGTGTGTGTACGTGCATGAGTGAACTGGGGACAAAGGAGATAAATTTGGACCAGCAATAGAGCCCCATCTATGTAAAAACAGGAGAAGCCATGTTGTAATGGGGCTCTGGTGAGTAGACATGTGTGTGCATGCATGAGTGTGTGGGCTTGCGTGTGAGCGCATTTGTGCACTGAACAATAGAGGATGAAGGACAGGATAAAACCTGCAGTATAGCCAAATATGTGTAAAAGGAGAAGCCATGTCATCAAGGGGTCTGCGTGTGAGTGGGCGTGCAATTGCATGTAGGCTGTGTGCCTGGTGGAGGGCGTGGGAAGGGTAGAACCAGAGGGTCAGGTAACACAGGTCAGCATGTCGTATGTGAGGAGCTGCGTGGAACTGGAGTTGGTGAGTGTGTGAGTGTTCATCCCACGTGTGTTCAGACACGCACATATGTTCCAGCTCGCAGCGGGAGCAGAGACGGACAATCAGTCAGAAAGGCGGGGCATCAGGGTCTGTTTGCACTCCCATCGTGGAAAGGATCATTTGTCACAGATTTGTGGAAATCGTGTGGGCACGCACACAGGGAGATGGCCAAGTGGTGCCGCAACCCTTCGGGGGCTCATGGCTGGTGACTCCTTTGCTGTAGGCGGAGTGTCCCGTGGAAGGGAACACATTTTCTTTTCACAATTCCTGATAACAGGATGCTAAAGACGTACTTTCCAGTTTTCTCCCATCAACCACTGTCTTATTTTGTCCAGTACAATTTCATTCTACACGCTCATGTCACACACGTGTGTGCTTTTGTGCATGACACTGTATGAACGTGTCATGTTCTTCTTAGGCTATGCACATAGGGAGCTTGTGATAGAAGAAAAGGAAGAGGCGTGGGGGTGGAAGGGTTTTCATAAGAGTAGTGAAGAATGGTGGATAAGTAGGGGTACAGTTCGATTAGAAAAGTCCCCCAAAAGGTGTCAAAATGGTTTGTAGATTCCTACCCAGAGGCGGGCATGGATGGCTAGCTGCCTCTTCTCCTCTCCTGTTGGAGCCTTATGTCCGGAGGTATGGCTAATGTTCAACCCCTGGCTGATGGCCTGTGATTGTCCTAGAGATCGGCCCAGGGTACGAAATGCAATGGAGACCGCCCTGCCCAACCCTCTCCCAGGGCTCCATCTGTGAGGCGGGAGGTTTCAGGATGGCAGGGAGGTGTCCCGGAGAGGCAGATGAGGCTTGTATCACTGGTGGGGGTGCAGCTGAGCTGGGGTGGGGTGCATATGTGTGTTTGTGTGCGTGCATGCACACCACGGAGGCTCTGAGGAGTGATTTGAAGCCAGTTTGGATGGAGCAGGAGATGGAACGTGCCAGAGCAAGTGCTTTTCTAGACCCATCTGGTCCCATGTGCTAGCCCTGAACAGAAGAGTCCCCACCTCCCCACCAGCGCCTGTCCTCACCCGCTCACACTAGCCAAACTGGGGAACACTGGTGAGGAGACCCCGCCCCGCCAAGGCTCAGGGGCTTTAGGACAGTCAGCCCGTCTTCTGTCTCTTCCTTGACCTGCTGCCAGTTTCTCTGCTGCAGACAGATCAGAAAACCCTGAGAGCTTTGTCAGTGTTCAGGTGGCCCCGCTCTGCAGGTGTCTTGCAAGAGGGAGGGTGCCCCCTTGGCCAGTGAGCTGGACTCTGAATCTCTGAGGGCCACCCTGCCTCAGTCAGATTCTGCCTCAGCTAGAAGAGCACATCTGGGCTCCTGCCCTACAGGCCCCCTGCCCGAGCTGTGGGAGGGTTCAAACAGGTTAGACGTCGCTCTCCCTCTTTAAACTCCAGGAGAGCAGAAGTCAGACCCAGGCACACATTCACCAAGAAGGATCAGAAGCCCCTCCCTGCCTGCTTTTCAGAGGGTATGGGGGGGCAGGGCACAGCTACCACTTCCTCACTCAGCAAGAAGTTGACCCTCCCTGAGCCACCCAGCTATATGCACAAACATCTGAAAGCGGGCTCAACTCGGTGGCCCACATCTGAAATGGTCCTGCGTGGATACCCATCTGGAAAGGGCCTAGTGATGTGGACAAAGAGCTGTATGGATTTAACAACTGGGACCAGCACAGTCCCACAGACAGATGCAAGGAACGGGCCCAGCTCTGTGGATGGGTTAGACACATCTGGAAGTCCCAGATTGGGTGGACACATCTGGAACGGTCTGGCCGCATGCCACAGTGGAAGGGCCCTGCCCTCCGTCCTCACGCTGGTTTGAATCAAGCCCTCAATTCAGTCCTAGATTTGCTCTGGAGGTAAAAATTTCAGAGCTTAGGGTGGTATGTGAAGTCATAAAACTGTTTTGGGTAGAAAGTTAATGTTCTGTACAATATATGTATGAATGTAAATATATATATATATATATATATGCTGTATATATATATATATGCACAGTGTATATATGACCCATTGCCCATGTGTATACAACCCTTCCCTGCACGTCTACAGAGTGTACAGAACCCAGCCGGTGTGGGTGGGGACCAGGTGAGAGATGGGGGCTGTGGTGGCAAGGTCTGGGACAGAGGTTGAAGAGAGCCCTTGGGGGATGGGACAGGCCCTTCATCGAGCAGCACTCCAGAGCCTAAAGAAGAGGGCAGAACTGTATGGGGCTGGCAGGGGGGCCTCATGGAGGGCCAGGGAGTGGCCACGGAACCTTGTCTCCATCAGGGAGTCTGTCTGGGAAGCAATGTCATGGTTACACTTGGCCCCTGTGCTGACATCACACTCTAGTCCCAGGGCAATTAGCAGGGAGCAGGGGGCTGGGGGAGGGGGGCGTTCCCTAGGTCTCCTCTCATACCTGCCACAGAGTCACCAGGTGGGCATCAGCCTGCACCTGTAACAGTGCCGAAGGTGCGGGATTCTAGGTGGCCCATGCCTCAGAGGATCCTCCGCACACATATCTCACAGCCAGGCAAAATGCCTTTTGAAGAGAAAGGCCTGAGGGCATCGCCAGCATGAGGATAGAAAGTCCAGATGCCCTAGCCACCAGTCCCGCCCCTTCCTTTAGAACACAGGGCTTCAAATCAACCTGCAGTTTGTCTCTATTTTACAGATCAAAACTCTGAGGCCTCCTGATAGGAGGAAGCAGCCATAGACTCCGAAAATGACAGCCAAGAGTTTGCCCCACTGCGGACACCTGCCCCAGGCCCATTTGACCCTGGGGCCAGGTGTCAGGGAGCCAGAAGGCTGCAAGGTGAGAGGCAGGAAGGCAGCTCTGGTCCTAGCACATCCAGCACCACCTGTCCACCCTTCTCCCCTGCTGTGTCGTCCCCAGAAGGCAGTTGGTAGAGAGCCCCCAGGAGGCCACAGACCTTGTCCCTGCTGCCTGGATCCATGTGTTCTCTGCAGTGCAGTCCTTTAGCCCTTTCACGGGTCCCAGCATCCCTGGAGCATATAAGGGAGGAGATCTGGCTTCTGTGTGGTCCGAAGCCTGCCTCTGCTTCAGCCCCAGGCCCGCACTTAACCCCAGGTTGGCCTCTGGGACCCTGGCTAAGCGCATCTACACCCAGCCCCTGAGGAGGATCTTGTCCTGGCTCCACAGGGACCAGAGGCCCCAGGGGCCCTCATGCCACTGTGCTCCGAAACCCCAGCCCCTTCTGCCTGGGCCGACTTCCTGACTTGGCCTCCGTGATGGGGAGACCTCAGTTCCTAGCCCCTGGGCTGAGCCCCCAGACAGCACCATGGGCCTCGGAGGGCCCAGGCCTGTCCCAGCACCCAGACCAGAGTGCCTGGACGCCCCCTGCTCCCATCAACACAGTTCCCACACACTGGTCTCTGGGCCATTCAGGGGATGCCCTTTGTGGACATGCAGAATTTCTATGAATATAGTTTTTTGTAAACATTTTGTAACAATTTGGGTTTCATAGTAACTGTGTTACTTGCCAATCATTCTAGGCTGGTGTAAATAAATTTCCAAACAAATCCGATTATTTTCCTTTTTAAGACACTGTGATATATCAAAGTGCACAGTTTGCTGTATGAAGTAATATGGTTTTAAATTTTAAATAAAGAAATGTTTCTAGAAAACAGGGCCCCTTCGAGGTGTGTTTTCTGTTTCTCATCTCTCTTGAGAACCAGAGGGTTCTGGGCCACTCACTTTTGCTGTCTTCCCCCAGGTATGATAATGTCCCAGGCAGGAGACCCTGGTGCTGACCAGGGTGCCGGGGGAGGGGGGATCGAGCCAAGGTACCTGGTTCCATCTCAGACATAGAGGCTGTAGAGATAATCCTTGAGACTGTGTGACCTCTGTCTTGCTCTCTCTTGGATATGTCCCTCCCTAACATCTCCATCCTCAAAGTTCCCTTGGGAGCTGCTACCTCCTTAAGTGTTCCTGTTCCTTTTGTCACAGTTGGTGAAGTCCTGTGGATGTCTCACTCAAACTTGGCAGGTCAGAGAGTTTGCCTGAACTTTTTCAAGCTAGAAATGAGAAAGTGCTAAGTCAGTTACTCTCTGGAGATGGAAACTGTCCATATCTATCCAAGTGAGGCAGGAAGTTTTAAGCAGGAAGAATTGAATACAGGAATTTGCAACATCGATGCAAGAGATGAGAGAGAAAGGCCACCCGAGGCCCCAGGAATGGCTCTCAGGACAATACAGATCCTCCCCACGAGGGGAGCCACCTCTTCTAAGCCTGGCATGAGAGCCATGAGGGAGAGACACACCACAGAGTTGCAATCCTGCAATCTGGTTCCAGAAATCCAGATCCAGAGGCTGCTACCATCACTGCCCCTGTCATTATTGCCCAGGAAGTTGGGGACGAATAGTGGAATTATGCTGCTAAAAAAACCTTATGTTCCCATGACAAAAACAGCCCAAAGGGAGCAGGAAGATGGCCTCTGCATCACCTCTGCTGTCAAATCTCATGCAGATGGTTTCAATCGGTAGAGACTAATTTCTGTCCAGAAACTTCCCTATGACATCATCAAAAAATAGCTAGCCAGGCGTGGTGGTACACGCTTGTAATCCCAGTACTTGGGAGGCTGAGACTAGAGGATCCAGGTTCGCAGCCAGCCTCAGCTACTTAGTAAGGCCTCCGCAACTTAGTGAGACCCTGTTTGAAAATAAAGAATAAAAATAGGACTGGGGGTGTAGCTCAGAGGTAGAATTCCCCTGGGTTCGATCCCCAGTTCCACAAAAAAAAAAAAAAAGCTAGTCTTTATTCAGTATCTCCCACATGGCAGGCACTGTGCTAAGCTCCTAGAACATTCTCTCCTCAGACCCTGGATCTGAGTTGTCTCAGACGCTACATGACCTTTCAGTCCAAATGTCCATGACCATTGGCTCAGGCTCTCTGTGTCCCAGTTCTAAGTCCCAGGACAGGTCCAAGAGACTAGGTATCCATTTGAGCTATGACCGGGGGGAGAGAAGAGTCATATAATATAGTCATGGGACCCAGGCTTACGGCTTTAGGAGGGTTGAAAAAGCTGAAGGATTCCAGAGAAGACTATATGGGATGGCAGGTCCCCTCAAAGATGCACCCTTCTGTCCCATCAGCTGACAAGTGCCAGGTAAGCCAATCTAAGGTCCCAGTACTCTGCACAGTCCAGAGGAGGTAGGGACCCAGTGTGCTGCAGTGTCAGAGAGCTCTGGTCTAACCTGAGCCACAGCCCAGGAAGAAGCTTCAGGTGCAAGCCAGGCAGGAGGCAGGGAAAGGCCCTGGGCTGAAGGATGTCTATTAGCCATCAGGAGGCAGAGGTCCAGGAGTAAGCACACTGGAGTTCATGATAGACTCCAGGGTCTGGCAGGGAGTAAGGGATACTGATTAAAAAAAAATGGCAGAGACCTGGTAGAAATGAGGTCCATGGTGGGGGTAGAGCACCCATCCATCCATTCATCCATCCATCCACTCATTCACAGATGTAAATAATTATTTTGTGTAGGAGTGCCAACTCTACCACAAAATATGCCCAAGCCTCTGTTTTCTCATCTGTAAAAGCATGATTATGTGAACCGCCCCCTCGTGAATGGGGGTGGGGAGTCAAGTGAGAAGAGCTGTGCTAAGTTCTGAGCAGAGGGCCAGGTGTATCGTAGCCAACAGCAGGTGAGAGCTGTTCTCATTGAGAAAAAGGGAGCCAGGTGTGGTGGTGTACACTTGTAATTCCAGTACTTGGGAGGCTAAGACAGGAGTATCACAGGTTCGCAGCCAGCCTCAGCTACTTAGTGAGGCCCTCCCCAACTTAGTGAGACCCTGTTTCAAAATAAAGAATAAAAACTAGGGCTGGGGGTGTAGCTCGGAGGTAGAATGCCCCTGGGTTCAATCCCCAGTACCGCAAAAAAAAAAAAAAGAGAAAGGGAGATGAGATGGAGAAAAACTAGGACCTACTGTGTGCTGAGTCCTCTCTGGGGATAGAATGGTGACCTCGCTCCCCCCAGAGGGCTCACAGCCTGGCCCAGAAGCCCATCTGTGACACTCAGGCCTCTCCAGACACTAGCATGGCACTGATGGTCTATGGATCGGGCAAGGGAGGACAGAACCGATGGCCTCCCAGTCTCTTCTAGAAACCCTAACTGTGCCTCTCCCTGCCCTCTGCACCTGGATGCCCCCCGAGGGCTCTCTGTCCAGAAACAAGGAAATGATGATGGGCCTCACCTCTCCTACACCCCCACCCAAGGATGGGGGGGGCTCTCACTACTTCCTCCCCAGGGAACGAGGTGCAGCCTACATCACCAAACCCCATGCCAGCAAGCAGCGTGCCCAGCCAGCACTTTCCACACACGGGTCAGCAGCACTGCGGCTGTCCTGCACCTCTGCCTCACAGTGCCCTGCCAGTGCCCTGTACACACCTCCTGTCTCCAGGAACCAGGACACACATTGGCTCCTAGTTCTGCTGCATGGGGTCCCCAGGGACAGGACATTCCAGAAGGTTCCTCAGTCTTGGCTGTGGCAAGGAACAGAGACCTACTCAAACTCACTGGAAAAGAACAGGGCTTCGTTATAAAGGGTCTTGATGAAGCAATCAAGTCTCTCCACCCCACACCCTTTCCTTGCTCATGGCTGGAAATGGCCACCCCCATCTTGGTTCAGGTCCCTGTAGCTCCAGGGCCCAACAGCAACTATAGAGAGCAAAAGTGAACCAGTTCCACTCCTCTGTCCACCTCATCCTTGAGAGAGCTAGGTGAAGTTCTCACGGAAGGGGCTGTGTCTGAGCAGTGGCTGTAGCCCCACATTCCTTAGTTGAGCACCATACAGCCCTACTAAGGATCTTGTCGGGTGGGCCTGGGAATCTGCATTGCCCACAAGCTCACAGAGGATGCTGGGTGGCTGGTCTCAGGCCGGCCAAGTCCCTCACAATTCAAGATCGCTCAGGGGCCTCTGCTAGGATGAAGGCATGAGCCCCTCGACCAATAAGATCAGGGAGGGTGCAGCGTAAGTCTCTGGGCTCTGCTTTCTTTGTGTCTTCTTTAAGCTCAGAATGGGAAGGCTAAGACCCACCTCAGAGGACTGTTACACAGATTCCATGACAGTGCTCATACTCGGCACACAGTCCAGCCCGGACATTAGCTATGACTGTGGAGGGAACGCAAAGAATGATTGGACTCCTTCTTAATAAGCCAGGAGCCCAGGAGCCCAGACACAGAGGAACCAGAAAGCAGAGGAGGCCCAAGGCCTGGCCTTTAAGTCCAAAGGTCTGGGTCCCAGTCTAAGACCAAAAAGCTTTCCCTGCACTCCCTCCCAAATTAAACCAAAGTTTCCATGGGAGAGAGGAGGGCCTGGGGAGGACCACAGGCAGAAGTGGAATCACTTTGGGGGGACTCTAGGTTCTGCCTGAACATGCACATTTGGTTGCCAGGGAGCCCGAAGAGGGGATCCAGCAGCCTCCTCTTGAACAAGTTCAGAACAGAGCCTGGGAAATCTGCCTCTCAAGACATCCCTCTCGGCGCTTCTCAAGGACGCCTTCCCTACAGCCCAGTGACTCCCAGTGGCCATCTCGCACGAGTGAAGTCCCATCTGCACCCTGCACTTGTGCTCAGTCCCCAACCTCCCCACCCTGTGAGGCTGTCAGAAGCAAAAATTATTCAATCCCATGTTCTTAAAACACAGTAAGACTTTATTCAGGACCACTGCGATAGATATAGGAACCACTGCAACAGGGTCTCGTGATGGGACTCAACCCTGACAGCATGGACAGGGGAACTTATCGCTAAAGGGGGGCAGGGGCGGTCGTTGGATGGAAGTGAGTACAGGGGATTCTGGCTCAACCGACCAAGCAGGATTCTTGCTGAAGCCAGGCCCATGTGATCAGACAGCATCTGGAGGTGCTGGAGGATGGGGCACCTTATAAGATAGCAAGGAAGATCAGACACCAAGGCTGGGGGCTTTTGCTAAACTGCCTTTACAAGGAAGTGCACTGCTAGACCTAGCAGAAGTTGCAAAAGCCCAGCTACAGTTGAGCCAAGCAAAGACTTCTCCATGGCCAAGCCCTCTTTCAAAGTCGGGGATCTGTCCAGAACACTTAGAAGGGAGGTGGTGGAAAGGCAGTGAGGGACCCCTGCCCTAGCCAAGTGCAACTGGACTAGAGATTCCCCCTGAGATGGGGAAATGGCTCCATCATCCATTATTTTATTCATCATTATTGTTATTTCTGCATCCAAGGCAGTCATTGCAGAGCTCTGTGGCCTAGCGGTGACCAGACATGACAGGTCTGAAGCAGCTACTAGCTGGGTTCTTTTGTAGCCTCCCAGTCTGGGGGAGTCCCATCCGAGGAGTCCCCTTTCTTTGATGTTGGTCATCTCAGCCCACTCTGAGCAGAGAGATCTGAGACCCAGTGAGCTGGCTCCCACCCCCCACGGGTCCCCACCACCCTCTAGGTCAGGGACCTGCCCTCTCTCCAGCCTTCTCCAGTGGCAGCCAGAACTGGAGACATAGAATAGGATGAGTTTCAAGGCCCCTCTGCCATCTCCATTTAACAGGGGGCCTTGGACAGTTCGCCAGCCTGGGTTTGCTCACCTGTGCAGTGGGGGCGCCCCTCTCGACTGGCCCAGGGGACTCACGTGAGAACTGAAGAAAGGATCCCTTAGCATGGGTTAAACGTGAGGCATCAGGCTTGCTATTCTCCAGGGTCCTTTTCTGTTCTTCAGTCAGGTCCCCTTCCCTCCCCTCCTTCTGTCCCCTGCTGCCTGCCCAGGACCAAGCCAAGGAGCAGGAGGTCAGAGCTGGGCACTCAGGGGCTCAGGTAGCTATTCAGAAGCCAGGCTGGGCCATGGCTGGGGCCTCGATGGCACCTCTCCTGGGTCTTGGTGGCATCTCCTTGGGAAACAGAAGCCCAGTGTTTAAGAAGCATCTGTCATTAAAGAAACAGAGTTGCCAGGCCATTTTTTCTTTTACTATTTTTACTGTGGTTTCATTATCTTATGCAAATGAGGCCGCTGATGAAGCCTTTCTGCAGGGTAGCCCATGCTGGGACCAGCTCCACTGAGGGAATTTATTGCCCACTCCGGCCTCCAGATCGGATCCGGGATGAGGAGGCCCCATGGAGAAGGCTTCCGGAGCAGCAGCCCCACCCCCAGAATGTTTGGCTTCCATCCCAAGAGCATCCTGATCTTTTATCTTCAATAGCCTGAGTGTCATCCCAGTGTGGCTCAGGCCTCTGTTCCCATTCCCCAGTAGCTGGAGCCCCTTGAAGACTGAGTTGCCGGTACCCAACAGGAAATGACAGTAAGTGAAATGGATTCAATACTGCATCCACAAGGTGCTAGGAAAAAGGTCCACTATTATCCTCTTAGTCTGAGATACCCCCCATACACACACACACACACACACACACACACACACACACACACACACTGAGATGAGGCCCCCGAGACACGGACTTGAATACAAGGTGAAGGTAGGGGAGAGATGCAAAAGGTCACTAAGAATTCTCTAAACTCTGATAAGGCAGCCACCGGTGTGGGAACAGAGCCGAGTACTTGATGACAGCCTGCCCAGCACTGTGCCTTGGATGGGCACGTCCCTCTGCCAGGAGGTCTGACCCAGCTCCATGTTGCCCAAGGATTGAAGATGTGGAAAACCAGAAGTTTCCCTGCCCTGCTCACCCGTGAGTAAGGATGAGGTCAGAACATTCACCAGGAGCCAAATGTCACTGTCTCTGTGCCCCCACCCCGCTCCTGCAAGATACAAGGGACAGGGCCCCTCTACACTCGAATCACCCTCCCATCTAAAGACCAAAGGCCTGAGAGCTCCTAGTGTTCAGCTCTTTCTTTTCCAGGAAAAGCTGCCATTAATAATAATAATAATAATAATAATAATGTCAGGTATGGTGGTGCACACCTGTAATTCCAGTACTTAGGAAGCTGAGGTAGGAGGATCTCAGGTTGGAGGCCAGCCTCAGCAACTTAGCAGGGCCCTCAGCAACTTAGTGAGACCCTGTTTCAAAACAAAAATAAAATAGAGCTGGGGGGCAGTTGTAGCTCAGAGGTAGAATGCTCCTGGGTACAATCCCTACTACCAAAAAAAAATTAATAATAATACTTGGTGGTGGCTAGTTGAATGACAACAACGGATCTGGCACTATGGCTGGCTCCCTGCACACCTTATTTCACAGGATTTTCACCATAACCCTTAGAGCTAGCAGATGTTGTCTCCCCATGACAGATGTGGAAACTGAGGCCGAGAGAAGGGGAATTACCAGCAACCACCCAGTGCGCAGCAGAACAAGGCCTCCAGTCGGAGACCTCAGTTTCCTAGATTTGGTAAAGGGGAGAATGAATAAATGAAGGCGTGAATCGGAAAGAGTCACTGTGCATGCTGTTTACAGACACTGGGGAACTTCTGTGCTTATAGGGAAAAAACATCCAAACTTGATTGGGCCCAAAAACGAGAATTACTAATTATCGTCACTCACAGGAACGACCTACCATTTATGCCTAATTGCAGTGCAGTCCAATAACAATTATGCACATCAATAAATGTGTCAGATTAACTTGGTTTTAAGTTTTAGTTGATCACAACGCTACCCCCTGCTTGTGGTTGCTCGCACTTGGGAGATTGTGGCCATCCCGCCTGGTCCTCTTGGTCGCTTCCGGCTAGACGAGGAGGACCTTTGGTGCTGGAGAGGAAGTAGATGGGAGAGGAAGGAAGCAGCTCCCCCTTCCTCTGCCTCAGCATGTCTGCCCTGGCAGACTCCAGAAAGCAGTATGGCAGGGGGTCTTTGCAGGGCGATGCAGAATGCACATCGCGAGCCTCCCCTCCCTCCCTCAATGCCAAAGGCAGCCTCCTAATTAGAACATCCATAACCCTCAGCATCTGCTCCGAGAGAATTCAGCTGCTCTAAGATGGAGAAGTCCATTAACTTTATTGCACAAAACGTCGGACGTGCTTTTAGACAGAGGATCACTGCCAAGTGAGATAAACTGCCTGGACCTGCCAGAGGGATGGGCCAGAACTTCCTGCAGTCCTCATCTGGGTCCTCAGGACTCCCTCCTCTCTCTGTCCAGTGTCCTGGGTGGCTCTGTGTCACCCTGGGAGGCTGGAGCCGGGAAAGTGGTGACTTTCAAATGCAGCTGCAGCCCAAGCACCGGGCAAACCCGCAGCCCACTGGATGTCAACGCCAGACAGGCACCATCTGACTCCCAGAATGCACCGGGTTATCCACCCCGTAGTTGGGCAGCTCGTTCCTACACCAGCGGGAGCTGGATGAGCTGTTGTCACCAGAAGCAGTAGAGCGCGGCGGCTGAGAACAGGCTTCCAAATCAGATATTCCTGGGGCTGAATCTCAGCTCTGTTCCTTAAGAGTCGCTGTATAAACTTGCAAAAAGGACTTAGTATCCTGAGGCTATTCTGTAAAATGGGCCATGGGCCAGGTGCTCGAAACCTTCAGCACAATGCCTGATGCGTGGTGAGTCTCTATACACGACAGCAACTCTTCCAAGTCTCCCGTGGAAACGGAGGGGAACGATGTCCACGCTGGGTGTGGGGAACGTGAGCTCCAGCTTGGAGTCAGATGGTCCTGGCTGTAATGTCAGCTCTTCATGTGACTCCATCCCCTAGGCCTTCAGATTCCTCATCTGTAAAATAGGATTGATATTCCCGGGAAGCGCTTGGGGTGTCCTAACGAACAGCATTATTGCTCCGGTTACTGAGGTGGCAACCCAATGTCTAATATTCCTTGGGACAGGACAGGCACAAGACTGGCTGCTGGCTGGGCCTGTCCCTAGCTCTCACTCTATCTAACACCCCACACCACAGCTCTCCCGACTTCTCCTGGGCAGCCTAGATCCCTGTGGGAAGCAGCTGCAAACTCCCAGCCTCTGATGGATGTGTCCCCAAGTGGGCCACCCAGGTCTCCCTTTTCAGCCTCGGATTTCTTCTTAATATGAATAATTAGCAGGAACCCTCAGAGGGGGAGGCAGCAGCCATTGCAATCGACCCCGGTGATTTCCGAGCCGCGGGGAGAGCCCAATTTCACTCCAATCCGGGTGCTGTAAATTCCCATCAAGCTAAGAAAATATAGTGCAATTTAGAAACACTGATACGGCAATAAAACACAGATCTCCAGCAAATGGAATTCGGCAACATCTAAAAATGGAGCCATACATTACTCGGCCTGCAAACTCCCTCCGGGGACGTGATGCTGGGAGAGGTTGGGGGAGCTTTATGTTCAAGTGGATCTTTCTTTTCCGGATGAAGGCAGGGCCACCCGCAGCTGGCCCTGGTGTCCTGCTCAGGCATGCCTCCCTCCCTGGATCCAGATAAGGGTCCTCGGTGGGCTCCCCAGCCAGAGAGGACCTGTGGCCTGTCCTCTGCCATCCAGGAGGGAGCATGCGCAAGAGGGAGGGGAGGAGAAAGAAGAGGAAGTTACTATGTGCCATTCAGTCCTCACAAGTGGCCTTCAAGGGAAGCATGATTGATTTTATTTATTGAACGTAGATGTGATAATCAAGACTTGTTCAAGGTCACCCCTGGGAAAGTAGTAAAGGCTGAATTTGAACTCGTGTCTGTCTGTCTGCCTCTTTCAAGTCTACTTGCTATCTTTTACCCAGCTCAGCCCTTCATGCTGCAAAAGCTAAAACTAAGCCAAGCAATTTGCTCATGGCCTCCTGGGCAGGCAGCCTGGTCCCAGAGTGTGTGCAGACCACAGCCCACAAGTAGGTGCGTCACCCCACTCCCCTGGATCAGGAGCCTGCTCGCATGGCCCCATCTGTGAGCCTGAAATGGGAGAGCCGCACTGACACAGTCCCCTGCCTCCTGAGCAGAAGGCCGGGGCGGAGTCCTCGGGAAGAATGGAGCTGGAAAGTGGGAGGGTTTTTGCATGAGTGAGGGCAGACCCACGGCCCCCACTCACCCCAACACTTCTACTTCTCTCTGGGAGAGGCCAGGGGGCCCAATTTGATCTCTGCCTGGTACACACCCAACTCCCTCCCACCAACACACTGGCACCTCTGGCCAGGCAGCCTCCTCACAGAGCCCGCTCCATCTCAGCCTCAGTCACACAGACACACACACACACACACACACACACACACACCTCTGTCCAACCTCCACGCTTTTGCTTAGCTGGTCTCTCCACTAGACTGGGAACTCTGTAGGAGTAGAGACTAACGTGCTTGTGGCCCTTGATTGACCCCCATTCATTGGATGAAGCAGAATTCAAGGATGTCAGTAATATTGGGGACACTGTGGGTACAGTTTTCATGCTTCTGTGCTACCTACCAGGTCTGGGCTCCCCAGTTAGGGCCGAAAACCCAAGATGGCCTCTCTGGAATTTGTGTGTCAAGAATCACAGCTCTGGAATCAGACAGACCCAGGCTTGAGTTCCAGCTCCCCACCTGCTAGTTGTTTGACAGCTTACAGAAGTCACCTCAGCCCTCAGAGCCTCACTTTCTGCGTCAATAAAACAGTTAATAATAGGTCCTGCCAAGAGCATATCGCAAGGATTTAGTGAGATGATATATGGAAAGCACTTAGTGCAATGTAGTTGTTCCTCAGTGTCCCCAGCGATGCTTCCAGGACTCCCCAGAAACCAAAACCGGTGGATGCTGAAGTCCCTCATATAAAGTGGCACGGCATTTGCATATAATCTACACCCATCCTCTCCTAGACTTTAAATCATCTCTAGATTACTTATAATGCCTGATGCAATGTAAATGCTATGTAAATAGTTGTTACACTGTATTTTTTAGAGAATAATGACAAGGAAAAAAAGTCTGCTCAGGACACTGCTTTTTGCTAAATCTTGTAATTTTTTTTGTTTTGTTTTATTTTGTTGGATACTGGGGATTGAACTTCAGGGGCATTCTACCTCTAAGCTACACCCCCAGCCCTTTTTATTTTTTATTTTGAAACAGGGTCTCACTAAGTTGCTGAGGGTCTTGCTAAATTGCTGAGGCAGGCCTTGAACCTATGATACTCCTGTCTCAGCTTCCCAAGTACTAGAATTACAGGCAAGCGCCACCACGCCTGGCTCCTAAATATCTTTGATCAGTAGCTGGTTAAATCCATGGATGCAGAACCCATGGACATGGAGGACCAGCTGTACTTGGCACCTAGTAGGTGATCAACAAACAGCAGTGGGGTCAGGATGGGACAGACTATGCCAAGACAACAACCAACCCCAACGTCTTGGAGACTTAACACAACAGTCCTTATTTCTCATGCACACGTATTCCTCTGTGGGTCTGAAGACCCACTGGGATACCTGTCTTCCATTGTGAAAAGCAGGGATATGGGCTGATTCTGTTGGTGGAGTCCATCTTGTGACTCTACCATCGCCACGTGAGGCCTTCTCTGTAATTGCCTGAGCTAAGGAATAAATGGGCTGAAGAATCCTAGAAGTGCTTTCGACTGCCTCCGCCTAGAAATGGCACACATTCCTTCCACTCGGAGCTCAGAGGCCAGAGCTGGACGTGTGTCTGCGGGTGGGAATAGGAGCGTATCTCCCATGTGCCCAGAGGGAGAAAAGGCCGGCTATCGAGGGCATTGGTGGACTCTTCCTCCACATCTATTGGCACTGGCCCTTTCTGACACCCATGCCCAGCTAGTTTTCTAAGAGCCAGAGCCAGCTCACACCCTGTCCCAGCGCTCCACATCCCCCTTTCCTTTCTGTCATGTGCCTCCCAAAACATAGCAGAAGAAATGCAAGCCACTCATTGCCCGCGGCTGCAGCCCGCCCCGGCCCGGGGAGAAGGCGCTTTCTGGGGGAGGAAGCCCCCCTCCTCTGGCCTCTTTCCGCTGACTGAAGAGCCATCATCAATTTGGTGACAATCCAGAATTCAGATCTCCACCTCTGATTGCAATTGTGCCTCTGAGTGTCACAGACGGTGTCTGTTGTCTTAAGGGTCCGCGTTGATGGAGGTGTCAGCACAGAGCAGGGCAGTGGAGCCCACATCTCTCCCGGTGAGATGCAATTTGTGGGCAAGTCAGGTATTTCCTGCTCTTGGAAGGTATGTGAAGCCGCATGGGTGAAAGGCAGGAACCCGCATCCGGGCAGGAGTGACTTCCGGGGGTGGGGACGTTACCTAGAGCAGAGCCAGCCGTCCAGAGGTGAATCGGTTTCAAGCTAAAAAAAAAAAAAAATTGAGCAGGAGATAATGAAGGTTCCTGAAAGCAGAATCTGGCAGGACTGAGAAGCACAGGGCCCAGAACGCAGTGCCAGTATGGGATTTGGAAAGTACACTTGAATCCTAGTTCTACAACCTAAGAGCTGTGTGACCTTGGATCAAATGCTCAACATCTCTGAACCTCCTAGGTAAAAGAAGTGCTCAGAAGCTCTGCCTTATACGCTTGTTATAAAACTTCTGTGAGGTGGATATGAAACGCGTAGCCCATAGGGTTTGGCCCACAGCGGGTACGCCTGGGAGAAGAAGGCAGAAGCCCACTCTGGAGGTGCCAGGCCACTGTAGTGAGCAAAGCAGGTTCTCTGCCCCAATCCCTTCGGTTGGACAGTGCACTCCTCCCTCCGCTGCTGTGAGTGTTGGCTGGTTGTGGCTTCCTCAAACACCTCTTCCCCCAGGAGATTAGGCTTCCCATCCCCACCACTGGGGGTGGCTCAGCTGGTGGCCTAGGATGTAGTCATACAAAAGCCCTCCCCCTTCCCTTAAGATGGGGCCAAAGCCGTGGGTGACCTGTGCTCCAGAGCCCTGTGGGGTCAGCCTAAAGCCAAACTCCTGGGGAGACGCCATCCTTGCTAGCCCCTGCCCCGGCCCCACCTCGGGCATCGTCCCACGTCTGCTTCTAGAGAACCTAAGACACCAAGCATGGGGCCTGGGGTCCAGGGGCCAGGACCTCCGGCTTGGCCACCGAGCAGCCAGATGGGCCTCAGGCCCAGACACTGAACCCTGTGCCTGGGGAGAACTCTGACCCTGCCTGGGGGGACTTGCCCCGAGCCGTGCCAGTCAGGGGGGGCATTTGACAACAGCTTCAGGGAGAGAGGGGCAGAGCCGGGAGAAGAGGAAACTCACGACTCTTCCTATTTCTCTATTTATTGCTTTATTCGTGGAAGGCTTATCCCCATGTACTTAAACAGGATTTGAGGAGCTTAAAACTAAATGCATTTAAAAGGGAATGATTGTAAAAGCAAAATAGCACAAGAACCATGTCAACGGAGTGCAATATTTTATTTCCTCGGAGGCTAACTGGAATAATGAAGGCAGAGCCTCTTACTTAGGCCACCAGGAAAGCGGGCTGCTGGGAGCGAGGTCCCTGAAGAGTCAACAGATCCCCGTAATTCACCAAGAATTCCTCCTGGGCTTGTAGGTCCTTCTCAGATATCCTCCTGTCTAACCCCAGAACTATGTCCCCTGCCCTGTAATTAGAGGAAGCCGCGAATCTGGGCTCTATGCATGACACTGTGCCGGGCCTCGGGAATTCCCTTCCCTCTCTGGGCACTCAGAGTGCCTTGGCCCAGAGAGAGGGCGGAGCTGGAAGACACCCCCGCCCCAGGCTCTTTCTGGCTCTGATGCTTAAAGACCCCACCAAAGAATTGGCAGCCAGCAGCTCCCAGGGCCTCAGGCAGATAGAATGTGAATCCCACATCCCTGGGTTCCAGGCAAGAGGTGCAGGCACCAGGAGATGCTGAGTGCCCGGCAGCAGGGTGGGAATTGATGGGAAAGGATCAGGAGGTTTGGTACAGGTTGGAGCTGAACCAGGGTCCATGAAAGCCAGGGAGAGAACGACCCAGGCAGGAGGACGGAGAGACGACATGCCAGCTTAGAAGATCAGACTGCTGATCTGTGTCCCCTGAGAATATTTGGCCTGAGCTGGGGTTAGAGCCAAGAGAAATGGGCAGGAGCAGAGAGACCACCCAGTCCTGGGCTTGGCCAGTCATGAGCAAACGGGGGTGGGGGGCCTGGACCAGGCTGGTCAGAGCTCGCTAGGGGTCTCAGGGCCTCAGAGGGCTGTCTGGTCCCTGCCAGGCAGCAGGCACTGTGCCAAGTGTTGGGTGCACATCCTCCCATTCGGTCCTCCCAACACTCTGTGAGATGGAGTCCATCAGTATCTCTGTTTTAGAGGGGTAGCAAGTGTTAAGACCTTGACCCAGAGGTCACCCAACTGGTAGGAGGCGGAGTCAGGTTCCACCCTGGGTTACCTCTTGCTCCAAGCCAGTGCTCTGAACAGACTGTTCCCAGTCCTGAGAGAACCCTGAGGAAGCCAGTCCTGCTTTGCTCCTGCCCCACTCATCTTAGGTATGACTTTTTTTTTTGCATTTTATTTGATTGACTGATTTTTTGTTTGTTGGACTGAGGATTGAACCTAGAGACATTCTACCTCTGAGCTACACCCCCAGCCCTTTTTATTTTCTATTTTGAAACAGAGTCTTGCTAAATTGCTGAAGGTCTCACTAAGTTCCTGAGGCTGTCCTTGAACTTGCAATCCTCCTGTCTCAGCCTCCCAAGTGTGGGATTATAGGCATGCCTCCACATTTGCATCCCAATCCGTGCCTTCTGGAGTGGAGTTCTTTCCCTTTAGGACACTAAAGTGAGGAATTCACAGCCTGTATCAGGTCCTGGATGGGGGGATTTGGGGCAAAGGGAGGTTTTTGCTATCCACAGATGCTGCCTGTGGGCAGGGCCCCTCACTGGTCTAGAGCCCAGCCCTCCCATCTCAAGAGCTCTGCTCTAAGCATTTACATCTCCCCAGAGGGTGACCAGCAGCATCAACAGGGAGCGCCCCTGCTGCCTCCTAGCACAGGAGATCCTCTGCACCTGCTGCTTAGAAATGCAGCTGAGGAGCCTGCAGGGTGCTGTCTATGGGTGGCCATTAGCGGCCCACACATCTCCCTCTGCAGGCAGCCCTGCTCCTATCCCAAGACAAATGGCATTTCATGGGAGCATCGCCCAGGCGCAGAGCAGCCCTCGAAAGGAAACCCAGAGGAGGCCATGGGGAAAGAGGGACTGTGCTCTAGCAGGGCAGGTCCCAGGCAAGAGGCGCAGAGTCCCTGAGGACCCAGAAGCAACTGGCGCCTGGCCCAGGCTGTGGCCTGGCAGCAGAGGTCAGGAGAGCCTCCCTTTGATCCACCGGCACTTCAAGAGCCCCAGAGAAATTCTACAGTTTCCACTGAGACAGTTTGAGAGGTCGGTACTGTCGTTACCCCTCCATGGCTGGGGAGACTGAGGCTTGAAGGGGCGGAAATGGTTGAGAATTCAGTCAAGAACATGGGTGCTGAGCCACACTGTCTGGTTCAAATCTCAGCTCTATCACCTTCTAGCTTGTGTCTTTAGGCAAGTCCCTTGGCCTCTCTGAACCTCAATTTTCTCTCCTATGAGAGAAATAATATTTCTTCCCCCAGAGGTAACTGTGGGAATTAGATGAAAAAGTGTAACTGAAGTGTCAAGCCCATAAGTCCTCCAGATACAGAGGCTTTGATTATTAGAAGAGTACTCAGGTCAGCCGGGCGTGGTGGCACATGCTTGTAATCCCAGTACTTGGGAGGTTCGCGGCCAGCCTCAGCTACTTAGTGAGGCCCTCTGTAACTTGGCGAGACCCTGTTTCAAAATAAAGAATAAAAAATAGGGCTGGGGGTGTAGTTCAGAGGTAGAATGCCCCTGGGTTCAATCCCTAGTACCGAAAAAAAAAAAGAGTAATCAGGTCAATAGTTATTGACCACTTGGTGGAATTCATTAAACAATAGAGTCGAAACAAGTCAATTATTTTCTCTTGGGTTGGTAATGCCAAACTTTCCCTCTTCAACCAGTTATATGAATGTAACCACTGGACTATATAAAACCCTAGGAAGGCAGGGCCACCCCAAAGTCACCTACCCCCTCACTCCATCCTTGGAGAAGGGATTGTGAGCCTGTCTCGTGTGAGGTTCTGCCTGAGCTGGACCACAGGATGCCTTGGGGGGATCTATGGGGAGAGGCCCGTGGTGAGCTCCGGAGCAGGGAGGCTGGAGGCCAGCGCCAGAGACAGATGTTGAGGGGTGGGAAGCTGGAGGTGCGCAGCGGCAGGTCAAGGCTTGGAAGTGAACCTCAGGGGGTACTGACACTCAGAAGGTCAGAGATTAGGGGTGAGCCTGGAGAGGTCAGGACGGCAGGTGAGGGTTGAAAGTGAGACTCCTGGAGGCCGGGTGCTGGAGGCTGGATGCTGGAGGTGAGCCTTAGCAGCTCCGGGCCCAGATAATAGGGCAGCAAGGGGCTGGGGGTGTATTAGTTTCCTCTTGCTGCTCTAACACCTTACCACAAATTTAATGACTTTCAAACAACACTTAATTTAGCCAGGCATGGTGGCTCAGGCCTGGAATCCCAGTACTCGGGAGGATAGGAGGGTCACAAGTTCATGGCCGGCCTCAGAAACTTAGCAAGACCCTGTTTCAAAATAAAAAATAAAAAACAGGCTGGGGGTGTAGCTCATGACTTGGGAGGTCTTCCTCCAAACACACACACACACACACACACACACACACACACACACACACACACACACTGATCTTCTTACAATTCTGGAAGCCAAAAGTCCAAAATCAGTTTCACAGGGCTAAAGTTAAGGTGTAGTCCTCTGCCACTCCTACCCCTTCCCTCTGCTCCTCTCCCTTCCCTTCCTTTCTCCAGGATGACCTGCTGGGGTCCCTGGCAGCTCCGGCAGCAGGAGGGCAGAGCTGTTTGGCTCTGAATCAGTCCTGCCACAGGAAAACGCATTGCAAGGGACATTTCCCGCCACCTGTTATCCGTAAATTCTAGACACGTTTATTGAGTGCTGAACACTGAGCTTGATGGCAGGGATCCAACAGTGAGCCAGACAGAGGTGGCCCTGCCTTGGGAGACTTTACCATCTTGCAGGCTGCTCCAGGACCCAGCTCGGGAGTCGCAGGAACAGGCTCACACCAGCCCGCCACAGTCGATCGTCCATTTTTCAAGAATTTCCAAGCCAGCTGTTGCACATAACCATGATTAAAAATTAAATTACATTAACTTACAGTTAAAGAAATTGTATTAGCAACAAAGGTAATAAAGCTCAAAACACATCTTGCCTGTCTTTGTGTTGAATTTTACTATCATCTACGCACTTGAGGTCACGCACATCCAAGGAGTCTGTATAGTAGAAATCCCAGCCGGGCGTGGTGGCGCACGCTTGTAATCCCAGTACTTTGGGAGGCGGAGACCGGAGGATCGGGGTTCGCAGCCAGCCTCAGCTCTCTGTCTCTCTCCCTGTCTCTCTCTCTTTCTCTCTCTCTCTACCTAGTGAGGCCCTCCGCAACTTCGTGAGACCCGATTTCAAAATAAAGCATAAAAAAATAGGGCCGGGGTGTAGCGAGAACGCCCCTGGGTTCAATCCCCGGTACTGCAAAAAAAAAGAAAAGGAATCCCACGCAACGCACCTCTCTGTGCATCTCTTCCTGACTCCGCGCTCAGTGCCACCAACATTGGTGTTTTGAAATTGGGAGTTGGGAGTGTTAATACCATAGATGCTGGCAATCACTGTGCACCAGGGTTTTTGTTTGTTTGTTTGTTTGTTTATTTTTTGTTTTGTTTTTGAGAGCCAGTTACTGAACATTCATAGCATGTTACCAACCTGTTCCCCACTGCCCTATCCACAGCATCTTAGCTCTTAGCTGGGAGTCGTTGGGCTGGAGCTGGGGTCAGGAGGTGGGGACCTTGGCCAAGGACTCTCCAAACCCTTTGTTCCCTGCTCATTGGCCTCCGGGTGGGTCCGCAGACACAGGCCCTATGTTCTCCGTCTCCCAGGCAGGGGCCGCTTGCCCAAGGTTCTGGCCTCACCTCCTCCGCATAAAACCCGAGTGTTGCCACTCCATCAGAAAACAGCTGTTCCCCCAAAGCATGTAGGGCTTCATTCCGATTATAGACACAGCTGGACCGCGGCTCCCACGCCGACATGTAACTAACTTTCGCTTTACTCACATTCTCAGGAAAATTGATGATTTTCTGCCGTTTTATTACACTTGACGATAATTTAAAAGGCAGGTTTAGTGCATCCATAAAACCGACTTTGCAACAAGCTTGTGATGGTAGAAAAATATATTTGGCCAAGGCCTATTGTTTGGAGTCGTAGAACAGAGGCCAGGAAGGGCTCTCTGAAGGCCTCTCTGGAGAAGCCTTCCTGGGCTCCCAGAACCCGAACCCATCATCATGATGTATCTGCGAGGCAGAGGGCCCGGCCTGGGTCTTTTCCCTAAACATCCCATCTTAGCCAGCCTGAGCAGGTCCCCGGCTTCATCCCTGAGGATGCTCGTGAACCACCGATGCTGGTAAGCTGGAGCCACGTTCTGGGGAGTTCTTGCACTGACTGACCGCTCTAGTGAGGCCCTCCAAGGGCAAAGCTGGCTTCCAAAAGGGAATTTATAGCCGGTTAATCAAAGCTTAATTACCGCAGCTCAGCGGGCTCCAGCAGGAACTCAGACCGGAATGGTTTTGCTCAGAAACTTTTTACGAGCTTAAGCAGAAGCAGCAAATTAGCAGAAGTGAGAGGAAAATTGTCCTGCCTAACCATGTCCCTGAGCTGGGAATCTGCAGTCACCTGCAGAGTGCAGTTCTGGGTGGATGAGGAGGAAGGGTCACAGGAAGGGAATCAGAGTGTGGTCTCCTAAGGTTGTAGCCTGGCGCTCCTGTCCCCCTCAAAGAAAAGACCACAGGCAGCCTGACCTCCTCCTCACCTGTTCTCCTTCTCCGCAGCAGCAGGGCGTGGTTGAAGGACATCACACTCCCTGGGGCCTGGAATCTCCTTTCTAGGCATCTCCTCACCTGGATTCTAGACTCCTACTAATGCTTCTGATCAATAAACTCTCCCACCTCTCCCCTCTGTATTGCAAAATTCCTCTCTTCTGCACCATTGTCCATTCTACCATCTAACTCCTTCTCTTTTGTTTAGCTAGGGACCGCCTCCCAGTTCCCAGAAGAAAAAAAAAGCAGTAGCCATTCATCAGAGTCCTGAATGCCTGCAAATTCCCACTCTCCACCCCTCTACCCCACATTCTTCCTCCCACACTGTTTGGAGAAAAAGCGACTTTGTAGTCCAATTTTGAGCCAGACAAAGCTAAGTTTGAATCTTGCCACTGACCAGAATGTACTTTCTGAGGCCAGTAGTTTAGCCTGCCGGAACCTCAGTGTCCTTGTCTGTAAAATGGGCGTGATAACATTTATACAAGGAGGTGTCCGGGAGGCATTCCAACAGGTCATTCACGGGCAGCTAACGCACACCCGCCCGCTGCAACATTCGCTAGCGATGGTTATTATATTCAATTCTGAAACAGAAAGGAGAAACCCAGGTTGCTGTTGCCCCCTCAAAAGAGGGCCTGGGGCTCTAGAAAGAAGAAAGAAGAGAGTCAGAGGCACTGAGGCTGCAGTCAGACTGGGGAGAGGGTCCCAGGGGGGGCAGGCTGAGAGCTGCATAGAAGAGTGAAGCCGAAGGCTGCTGGCCAGAGACAAAAGAAATGCAGGGCCAGCAGCCTGCTGTGGACGCGCAGGGCAGGGGTTTCCTGCAGAGAATGGATGTCAGAGCTTCACTCCCAGGGGTTCTGAGCCGGAGGGGGTGGGTGAGGTACAGGGCTGGTTTCAATTGTCAGCTAAAGTGGGCTTCTGGAATTAATCATTTTATTTACGAATTACAAAAGGACCAAAACCTGCTTTGTGCTGTTCCAGCCCACGTAGATGCTTCCTTTCAACTTTATGAACTTCTCTGACAATGAATAAAACCGCTCTGGCATGACAGGCGCCTGTATTATTCTGCGCGGATTCCTTCTTCCTAATGTCATCAATTACAATAATCAGATCGCTGTAACACGGGCTGGAGCGGGGAGGGTGCTGCCGAGGGGCAGGCGTGCGAGACCGCGGCTGTTCAGAGCCGCTCGCTCGTGTTTTTAAAGTACCGTGAGATGGCTGGGGAATGTGATTGCCCTTAAGTTTTAAATTACCTGCAATCATTAAAATAATCTAGTTCATATTCATAAAGCTGTGATTATATTTTACATACCCAGTAAACACTTCATGAGAAAAACCCACAATTCTGCAAAGAAATAAAGAGGCTCGATCCGGTGGTGTCAAAATGCTAAGTCGTGTTGGCGTGAAATCAGCCCCAAACGCTGAATTGGGAGTTGAACACTGTTCGAGGAACATATTCTGTGCCTTGGTGGGTGGTGGGGTGGGCTTGTGAAAGGGTATTAGGTAGATGAGGAAGAAAAGGGGCGGGCAAGGGGAAGACAGCTCATTTCTGGAGCTTCTAAATTTATCCTCAGCCTGTACCTCTAGGTAACCTCTGTCCACCTGACTCATATGACACCGGAGGGCAAAGGTCACCACCCATAGTGTGGCATGCCCAGTATCATGCCGTGCGCAGTAGTGCTCCTGGAGGAGGGTCTCCTGTGACTCTTATTGGGTAGATGAGGAAACTAAAGTTTAGAGCGGTCAAGTGATTTTCCTTAAATCACACAGTACGTAGGGAAGTCAGACTCCAACCCCAAGTCTGTGCCACTCCCCAGCCCACACCCCACACTGCTTAGGTTCCTGGTTCAAGGTCACATGATGGTAAATGGCTGACTGGCACCCCGCGGGCTGGGGATGTGTCTGGCCTTGTTACCAGGCCACTTCCGGATTCCACTTGTTACCAGGCACTTCCCCTCGTGCCCTGTCATATTGTGGTTTGATCCCTTCATCCTCGTCCTCAACACTATGTGGGGTGTCCTGTGTGAAACGTCGAGAACCATGCCCATTGGACACTGGATATGAAGCTGAGCATTTCCCAAAAATCCTTGACTTTTGATAAGAATGACCCATTTCCTTTTTTAATTTTTTTTAATAAGATGCTTTTGACACCAATGATTCTGTGTGTGTGTGTGTGTGTGTGTGTGTGTTAGTTATTAGGGATTGAACTCAGGTGTGTTCTACCTCTGAGCTACACCCCCAGACCTATTTTATTTTTTTATTTTGAAACAGATCTCACTAAGTTGCCAAGGAGCTCACCAAGTTATTGAGACTGGCTGTGAACCTGCGATCCTACTGTCTCAGCCTCCCAAGTATTGGGATTACAGGCATGCGCCACTATGCCCAGCTGATACCAATGGTTCTCAAAAAAACCTGATAAAGGACATTCCTCTCGTCCCAACAGAATCAGACAAATGGAGATCAAGATTCCAGCTTTAGTGACTAGGAGAATGCAATTTTGGTGAAAGAGCCCTGTGGCCTTATTAAGATGAGCCCCGTGAATTGAATGCCCTCCCCTAAACTGCAGACCTTTCTCACCTAGGCAGAGCCTGCTCCCCAAAGGAAAGAGGGAAGGTGGGGGAACCTCTCTGCAGGCAGGAGGAGCTCACACAGAGGAGGGGCCTGAGCTGAGCATGCTCAGTGCCTTTTCCCAAACCCACCAAACAAAAGAGTGCCTTCTCTTCCCAGGGGGATGAGAGGGTGGGGAGTGCAGAGCCAGGTCCTCTGGCTGTTCCAGTGGAAATGCTTCTCCCTGGAAACCTGCGCGGTGGTCCATGATCACTCCTCCCACCCCACAAACGAACACTCTATTAGCTAAAGGGAGAGAAAACCACTGCTAATCCCCTGGATGCCCACACCTTTTGCAAGCTCTCTTGGCTGCTCTGCACACTTTATATGACTGCAGCCATTGGGCACATGCATGCCATTCACTGCCAGCTGCTGAGGGTCTCCCAGGGTGGCTCAGTAATCATCATGGCCATATGCATCGACTGGGGCAGGCGCCATGGGGCAGGAGCCCATCACTGAAGAACGCTCCACCCCTTAGTGGTGGGCAGGCGCTCTTCCAGAAGGGGCAGGTATCAATAGCTCTGCAGCCATCATGCCTGGCCTCAGCTCTCCCCAGGAAAGTTGTCCAGCCAGCATAACCACCTAGACCCAGTATGACTATGGCTGGGAAATCACCAAAGGACCGAGGAAACCCCATCTCCTAAGAGACAGAGATGGTTTCCTCAGGTGTGCGCTCACCTGCAGCGCTAGCAAATAGTGGTCATTAGTGAGAAGAGGCTACGGCACCATCAAATAGAGCTTTGGGCTGCTTTTGCATGCCTGCTGGAGTTCAGGGCCACTCAGGAGTCTTCTCGCGTGTGAGGAACTGCTCTGCAACCTGTCGTGAGATCCTGGGATCCCAGGCAGGCACCTGTTAAGGTCTGGGTATGGAATCTCTGCCAGAGAAGCTTGTGTGTCAGCAACGCGATGTTCAGAGGTGAAATAACTGAATCATGGGGGCTCTGACCTCATCGTTGGATAAGTCCACTGTTGGATTAATAAGTTGAATGGATTCACTGGGTGATGACTGTAGGCAGGTGGGCATGGCTAGGGGAAGTAGGTCAGTGGAGGCATGGCCTTGGGGACTATATCTGTCCCTGGTTCCTTCCTCTGCTGCCACCATGTTTCTGTCTTGGAGCTGGCCGACCAGGGACTGAACCTCTGAAACCATGACTCCAATAAACCTTTCCTCCTCTAAGTTGTTCTTGTCAGGTATTTTGGTCACATCATGGAAAATGCTGCTAATACAGCATCCCCAAGCCCCAGAGAGTAGAGAGAGCAAGTGCTCTGTCCAAAGCCAGTGCTACCCCCAAAATTCATGTGTTGAGGCCTAACTGCCAAGTGGTAGAATTAGGAGGGGGCGCATAAGAAGGGGGCCTACAGGTGACTAAGTCACAGGGCATGGGATTAGGCCCTTACTAAAGGGGCTTCATCCCGCAGCACCTGACTCCCTGGCCCTCTGCCTTCCACCATGGAGGACATAGCAATGAAATGCCACTTGGGAGCAGAGAACGGCTCTCCCCAGTCAGCAATGTCCGTGTCTGGATCTTGGCCTTCCAGCCTCCAGAGCTGTGGGAAACAAAGTCCCATTACCCAGCCAGTGGTATTTTGTCTAGAAGCACAAACAGATTCGCACACTGGTATCTATGGAAGATGCATGCTCAGGATGTCCTGATGGCCACCCTGCCTGCTGGTCTCAGAAGCAGCTTGAGCTGGCTCAAGAGAGACAAACAGAGCCTGTGTCTTGTGCTGACACTAACCCATCAGTGGCAGCTGCCTGGGAACTGTGTCTGGAGGATGCTTAGAGTTCCCAAAGAACAAGGCCAGGCCCAGCTTCTCAGAAATGTGCCCAGCTGCAGAGCAAAGCAAAGATACCTGAAAGTGCCCAAAGTTTCTGGACTCTTCTCTGGCCCTTAACCTCATACCCGGTCTTCCACCAGGTCCTCCTAACATCACTCTCAGATTCACCTGCCTGCCCCCTCCCAGGGCTTCCCTGTCCCGGCCACCACCCCGTCCCAGGGCCCTGCCAGCCACAGCCTCCTAGCTGATCTGCCTGCTTCCCCCCACTCCTCCACCCACTCTCCTTTCAGAAGGCTATCTAAAGCCACGAGTCCATCAGCTTTAAAAACCCTCCCCGTGGCTATGGGGCCCAGCACACCCTGAGCCCTGCCCACCTCTCTCCCACCTCACCTCCACTGCTGGCTCTGACACTGGGCCAGGCACCTGGCCTCCTCACAGCCACGGAGGGCAGAGGGAAGGGCACATGACAGCCTCTTTTCTGTCTATGTTCAGACTCAGGCTCCTGGGGACTCTGGTGAGAGGGGAAAGGTCCAAATTGAACAAGCTCAGTCCCCAAAACTCACCCACCATGTGGGTCTCTCCTGACAATGCCTGGAGGGGCAGGTGGAATAGGGGGCAGAAGGGACAAGACTCCCTCGCTGGAGCGAACGTTTCCTCCTGGAGCCTGAGGACAGGGGTCTAGGGTTCTTCCTGATGTGTTTCCCACCTTGGGGACTTCACGATGCGCTTCCCACAGCCACAGATGTGCTCTCACCCTGAGTGCCCCCTACCTGATTCCCACCCTCCTCCGATGCTCAGCTTGAGCACCTCCTAGAAGGCCTCCCTGATCCTCATGCCAGGTGCTGTCCTGGCCTTTCACTCGTTCCTTCAGATCACTCATCATGATTGAAATAAGACAACAACTGGGAAAGCCACCGCTCAGTGTCTGGGTTCCCAAGAGAATGTCAGTGCCATGCGGGCAGGGTCCTTGCTTGGCTGTTTCTACACGGGATCCCCAGGTGCTGGTTCTGGGGGCCCCCACCCAGCAGTGACAAATGACGGATGGCTGCAGTCCTCAATACAGTCATCTACCTGCACCAGCCAGCAGAGGCCGAGCCAGGCAGCAGTGGCACACACCCCGGACCCCCGGGGCCCGGGACAGCAAAGGTCTGCTTCTTGCCCATGCTACAGGTTCCTTGCAGGTCCTCTGCTTCTCCCGCTGGGACTCGGGCTGACAGAGAGGCCACCATCTGGATTGTTGCTGGTCACTGTGAAAGAGGAAAGGTCAGCTGAGCAAATGGCACGCTGGCTCTTACCTGTACTTCACTGGCCAAAGTCACCAGGTGTACAACCCAACATCTGGGCACTGAATAAGAACAGCCCTGTCCCGTGCCCAGGAGAACTGGAAATCCTTGGTGGCAACACTGCCACGCCACCTATCCAGTCCCAGCTGTACAGCCTGGGCCTGTCTTGGTCCTGGGCACAGAAGTGAGTCTCGGGCAGTGTTCTCTAGAATCTGGCTGTCCAACATGGTAGCCATATGACTAGTCCGAATTTAGGCATGCTCCAACTGTAAGAGCACACGCCCAAGCTCAAAGATGTGGCATAACAAGAAAATGAACTGTCTCGATAAGTTCTCATATTTGCTCTAGTGTGGATCTTAAGCGTCCCCCAAAGGTCTATGTCCAAAGGCTTGTTCCCCACCATGACACCACTGGGAGCTGATGGGAACTTGAAGGGTTGGGGCCTCCTGAGGGGTCTTCAGGCCACGGGGGTGTGGGGACTGTGGGGCCCCAGTCTCTTCCTTTTTCTCTTTTCTTTCCTACCCATTAGATAAGCAGCTTTGCTCTGCCACACACTCCCCGCCCCCTAAAAGCAATGGGGCCAGCAGGTCACAGACTGAACCTCCCAAACTGTGAACCCAAATAAAGCCTTTTCTCTAAGTTGATTATTTCCGGTATTAGTTAGAGTGACAGAAAGCTGGCAAAGACAATATCGAAATGATGTTTTGACATCTGTTGGGTTAAGGGAAAAATATTAAATTTCACCTGTTTCTTTTTACCTTTTTTAATGCAGCTACTAGAAAAATGTTAAATTACATACATGGCTTACCTTGGCGGCACACATATTTCTATGGGGACAGTGCCGCTCCAGTGCCCCTGATCCTGGCCAAGTGTGGCCCGAGCGTGGCAATGAGCTTGCCGATGAAGTCAAGCGGCCCCAGCTGTGAGAGGGGAGGGAGCCAGCGGGGCGGGTGGTAGTCGCCTGGCCTTGAGCTTCAGTCTGGTCCTTTTCAAAATCTCACCAGCCCTCCCTGACACTGAGGCCACCCTGAGGCCACCGCTGCCAGTGGCAGGGGTGGTGTGTGTGTGGGGGGGGTCCTTTCCTGGGCCTTGGCTGTGTCTAAGGCAGGCAAGTGCGGGGCGTGGCAAGGAGCAGCTCAGCCACAGTCTGATGCCCAGAGAGCCGCAGCCAAGAAGGCGCTCTCGCCTGCAGAGAAGTATTAATAAATATTTACCAAGCCCTTTGACAGTGCCGTGGAGAATACAAATCAGCCCAGCAGGCACTGCCATGAGCCTCCCCAGGGCCCGGCGCGAGGCCCCAGCAGTGCAGGTCAGGGGCAGCCCACCCAGCTCGCCTGCCAGCACCCACCCGGTGTGGCCGGGCTGGCCCCACTTACAGAAGCTGTGAAATAGGACCATCTCTCACTATTGATTTTGTGCCTCTCCCTGCGACGGCCGCCCTGGCTAACTCACACCTATGGATTTTTCTATAAACCCCTAAATTAATATCCGCAGCAGGTGGGAATATACTGCTACTGGATGTAGAGAAGCCCCACCACCACCACCACCATGCACACTGGGCTGGGGATTGGAGGACACAGGGCAGTGGCTACTCCTCCTGGGTCTGGGCCGGCACGCTGGCCTCTGCTTTGTAGGCACAGAGGCTGACCCACCCCGGGACAGGGAAGGACGCTGGTCAGCCTTCTGTGTGTGGAGGAGGTTGTGCATGCAGGGGGTGTGCGTGAGGCCACGCAGAACTCCACACTCATTAAGAAGAGACTCTCCAGGCTGCCAAGGAAAGGGCCAGGGCTCTGCATTCACAGCGCTTCAGTTCCTTCCTGGCTCCACCACCAACCTGCTGTGTGACTTTGGAAAGTTGTTTATCGTCTCTGTGCCTCAGCTTTCCAATCAGTAAAATAGGGATGATAGAATTGTTTTTTTGGGGGGGAGTCATCCTGGAGAATGAACCCAGGGTCTCGCTCATGCTGGCAAGTGCTCTGCCACCGAGCTACATCCCCAGCCCTTTTTATTTATTTTTTTAATTTAAGACAGGGTCTTGCTAAGTTGCCTAGACTAGCCTCAAACTTGCAACCCTCCTGCCTCAGCCTCCTGAGTCACTGAGATTTCAGGAATGTGCCATTGCACCCTACTGGAGATGATATACATTAATATTATAGGGTCGGGCATGGGGCTCATTTACTTATCCAACAAATGCTAAATGAGACCATTTTTACCTGGATAAGAACAACTAGGGAGCCGGGCGTGGTGGCGCACGCTTGTAATCCCAGTACTTTGGGAGGCAGAGACCGGAGGATCCGGGTTCGCGGCCAGCCTCAGCTGTCTCTCTCTCTCTCTCTCTCTCTCTCTCTCTCTCTCTCTCTACTTAGTGAGGCTCTCTGCAACTTTGTGAGACCCGGTTTCAAAATAAAGGATAAAAAACAGGGCCGGGGGTGTAGCGCAGAGGTAGAACGCCCCTGGGTTCAATCCCCGGTACTGAAAAAAAAAAAAAAAGAACTAGGGAAACAAGCAGGGAAATGGCTGAAAGGGTAACGGGACGGCCCTTAGGGTGGGCAGTCAGGGAGGTGTCTCTGAAGAGTGACACTCGAGCATAGATGGAGGGTGTGAAGGTGCCAGCCAGGCTGAGAGCCGGGAGGAGCGTGCCAGGCAGAGGCAGGAGCATGCGCAAGAACCCAGAGGGAAGAACAGCAGAGGAGAGCCGCCGTGGGGATGTGCCCGCACCTTTCCCTGCAGGAAGCAGGAGGATGTGATGTCCCCTCTTTTGCTCCGAGGGGAGGAACCCCCATCCAGGCCGTGGGTGGAGTGGGGGACAATGAGATGGAGGGAGGATCCAGTCTCACTGTCCTCCAGTTCCTCTCTTCTGGGCTCAGCCACAGACCCGATGGGAGCCCTGACTCCTGGGCAGAGGGCTGAGAGGGGAGGCACTGTCCCGAGGAGTGGAGAGGAGCTGGGGTGGGCAGCAGGAGAGGACAGATGTGGCGTGGCAAGAGGAAAGAGCCAACAGGGTGTGCGTCCAGCCGGCCCAGGGCTCCAAGTTCCGAGAACCAGAGAGGAGAGCAGGCATGTTGATGAAAACCGAATAAACTCCCCCAGCTCAAGCCAAGTCAACATTCGCAGCAGACGCCTCTAATCCAATTGTCTTTAATAAAACTGCTAATTGGGTTTGGGAGTCTCCGCAGGGCTGGTAGGCTGCTTAGCTGCTCCCCCACCTCCCCAACCCTTCCCGTCCCTGGTCCCCGCTCTGCTTCTGTGAATTAATTCAAGTTGACATTGCAGGGGACGCTGAGGCAGTTAGAGCGGAAGGATCCTCATGGCTATGCAGGGTGCACGGGCATGGGTATAGGTGTGCACATGTGTGCTCTGGGTGCACACATGTGCGTGAAGTGGCAAGAGCTCGGGCTGTGCCCCAGCCACCTGGGCTCCTCCACAACCTCATGCCACTTCTCCTTTTAGGGCTCAGTCTCCTCTTCTGTAAAATGGAGATGATGATAATGGCTAAGTCTCAAACTGCTTTTGTGAGGGCCCACCGAGGTCATCCATGTAAAATGCTCAGTGGACACGGCACCTGCTCTCTGACCTGCCACCCGTGCTGCCCCAGGCTGGATCCTGGGCTTCAGTGTCCTAGCTAGGCTGTCCAGTGTACCTGCTCTGCTGGACCACACCCTTTAACATGCAGGGACTGATCCTGCTCCCAGTTCCCAACTGCTTCCTGGGACCAGCCATGTCCTCGTCCTCCCCACCTTCCCAAAGAGGATCAGGTCCTGCCGCTGGGACAACGTCCTCCATCAGACTGGTTCCCCAGCCCAGTGCCCAGCCCAGCCAGGCAGCTCCGTGCTTCCCAGCCCCTGGGTCAGGACAGGCTTCTCTCTCCTGTAGAGTGCTGCCCACCCCCCAGCTGCAGCCTCTGACTCCACCCCCTCCCTCCCGCTCAGCACATGGGAGGGGGAGGCTGTCCTGTGCCCAAGACTGCTCCCATTAAAATCTCAAATGTGTGTGTGTGTGTGCGTGTGTGTGTGTGTGTGTGTGTGTGTGCAGGGAATGCTGGGGGAGATGGGACTCTAAGGGCGGACAGGCTAGAAAGCAGACAGCAACTGCACAGTGTGAACTGGACAGGATGGCGTCAAACAGTGGGCTGGAGAGCACGGGGATGATGCCTGAGCTGAAGCTGAGGGGCGTGCAGGAGCAGGTGAGGCAGGTAGAGGGTGCTGCAGGCCGGAGAAGGCAGAAGCAGAGGCACGGTAGCGGAGTGCTCACTGTGTAAATGCCAACCCTAACACTTTGGTTTTGCTGGGGTTGCAGACAGATGGGATGGGGTCAACGGTGCTAATTAAGTCAAGGATGGTGTAAGGGGGCAAGCTGGGCAGAGCCTGGAGACAGGAGATATCTTCAAAGGGGACCAAGAAGCATCTGCCACCAAGGAGGAAGGGGAAGACCCTCGAGGATATAGGGAGGGGTACAGGGATGACCCTCCAAGACTGAAGGGGACCTAGTGTTTGCAGTTAACCAGTCAAGTGATAGAAAGCCAGGCCAGGGTCACAGAGTACAAGGAGGGGACCAGGAATTGGACCTGAGCCTGGACGAAGGCCTGGTGCTCAACCCTGTGGCCCCCTGGAGACCCAGGACCATGCATCTGCAGTGCCCAGGTGTGGGGTGTGGTCCTGTTCCAGCAGCAGAGACTCTGGGTGGATGGGGTGGAGGACAGGATGGAGGCATCCAGACAGGGCTGGGCTCTACCAGCAGGCCAGCTACAGGCAGAGGAAAGCGTGTGGAGGGCAGCAGCCAGCAGGTGGCCTGGTGACAGCTCCAAGGCTTCAGGCTGAGCAGGAAAAGGAGAGGTGGGAGGGGCTAAGGACAGGTGGTGATGAGCAGGAAACAGAACCCAGAGCCACCACGAGTCACACACGTAGGATCACTTAGGGAGTGGCAGGCACTGGGGTGAAGCTCTCTGTGCATGCCTACACTCTGTCCCACGGCCACCCTGCAAGGCGGGAGTCATCACACCCACTGGAGAGGAAGGAGTGGGGCTCACAAGGGTTAGGTGACTCGCTGGGACCACACAGCTAATTACTTCTCCTGAGTCACTAGAAAGGACACTTAACGGACAGGAGGTTGTAGACAGAGGGGGTTGGGTAGTCAAGATGTCCAAGTTGTATCAGTTTTGAGCTATGAGAAGGGCCAAGGTGTGGCTGTGGCACAAGGTGACCAGCATGGAGATGTTCAGGGACGGAGAGGCCAGGGTGACAGACAAGCTGTCACATGGCCACGTGACCCCCAAGGTGGTGGCAGGACTTAGGGTGAGCCAAAGTCATCATGAAATCTTCCTCCCTTCTTCCCAGTTCCCTCCCTCCCTTCTTCCTTCCCGTATCTTCTTCCCTTCCTTTCATTCATTCTCTCTTTCAATAAATCAACCTTTTATTGAGCACTGAGGTTCTAGCACGGAACCAGATAAATCAGACCCTGTCCTGGAAGAACTTACATTCTGGTGGTGGAGACACACAATGCAAACAAAAATTAATTCCAATTAGTGATCAATTCATGCAGAAAATAAGAGAGACTAGCATGGGAGAGAGTGATGGGGCTGAACGCCCAGGGAGGGTTTTCCTGCTCAGGAATCGGGCTGGTGGGAAGGAGCCAGTCATCTATGGTTCTGGGGGCAGAGTGTTCGGGCAGAGGGGGCAGGAAGGAGAGCAGGCCTTAGCAGGAGACAGCTGGCAGGTTAGAGGGGCAGCAAGACAGCCGGGAGGGGAGCCGGGAGGGGAGCCGGGAAGGTGAGGGCTTGTAGACTGTCGGGGCCAGAGCTCAAGGGCCTTGCAGGGCTGGAATTCATGGCAGGTGCAGGGGAAATCCACCCAGGCTTCTGGTCAGGGAAGGAAATAGCCTTGATTCCCACTTTTAGAAACACACTGTGACTGCAGTGTGGAGGAGGACTTCAGGGGCAGGAAGAGGAAGCAGAGCTGGCGGTGGGAGGCTCTGGCGAAGCTCAGGCGAGGGCTAGGCTGATGGCCAGGTCAAGGGACAGGGAGGCGGGAGAAGGGGGGTCGAGTTTGGAAGATATGTGGTCAAAGAAGGATCATCAAGAGGCTGGTAATCCCAACACTCCCTGTGTGCTATGTATACATATCATTAATTCATTCTTTCATATTTATATTTACTGAACATCTACCATGAACTAGAGGTTTCTGGGGATAGGGCAGTAAACCAAAGAAACAAAACTGCCTGCCCTGGGGGAGTTTCCATTCTAGAGGGAGGGAATGAGGCAAGGGGCACTTAAAAATACAGGTGGTAAGTGCTGAGGGGGAAACCCGGGAAGCAGGACGGGGAGTGGGAGGAGAAGGGGTTGTCATTTCAAACCAGATGGCTGGGAAAGGCCTTGCAGAGATGGGGACAGATGGTGAAGATGTGTGTCAGCTGAAGAGGGAAGATGTGTGGACATCTGGGAAAGGGTCTTCCAGGTAGCAGGAAGAGCAAGTGCAAAAGCCCGGGGGTGGGAGCAAGCCTGGCATGTTTAGGGAATAGTGAGGAGCCCAGGGTGCAGCAGAGTGAGCAAAGGGAGAGGGTTGGAAATGAAGTCAGAGACCTGATGGTATCTCACGGGCCACCTGCTGTACTACAAGGTATTAGCATTAGCCCATTTCACAGATGAAGCGTGGGGACAGGGGAGAGAAACACTGGCCCACGGTCAGGTTGCAGTCTGCCTGAGAGGCAGGTCTTAAGCCCAGCTAGTTCCTAAACCAGTGTGCTCAATAAATACATGCTACTGTCATCCCTGCATGTCACAAACAGGAAGGGACAAGATGAGGCAACTGATCTGTGTTTGGACAAGAGAGGAACTCAGCCCAGGAAGAGGGGGCAAGAGGAACAGAGTGAGAGGCAACGTCCCTGTGTGTTGGGATATGGCTGTGGTTCCATCCATCCATCTGTCCTCCTATCTGCCTGCCCCTTTATTTGCCCATTCATCCATCCATCCATGTGTCTATCCATTTGTATATCTGTCCACGCACCCCTCTGTCTGTCCATCCATCCATCTATTCATCCATCCTCCCTGGGAATCTGCTCATGGACCACGAGCAAAGGGCTTCCCTGCAGCTAGTGGGGCTGGCATTGGTACTGACCCCTGGGGTCACTTCCCTGCCACAATCCATACTCCAGAACCAGCCAGGTAAGCCGCACCCACCAGCTGCCCATCAGCATGACACATCCTGGGACTTCCTGTCATTTCCCATCCAAGATTCCATTACAAGGTGTGATTGCTGGAGTAATAGACAGATAACGGATCTGTCCGAGCCCCGCCTGGCGCACTGGGCAGCTGCCGGGTTTTTCCCATTAGCCACAGGGCTTGACGGACAGTAATGGATTTCATACTGATGCCGGAGCCTGCGGCGGATAATTCCATGATAACGGTTTATCAGGCACTGACGGGAGTAATGGGTAATCACCAGGCAGAAAGCAAACCCGTCAGGGAGCCTTGGCCTCCGCCCAGCCTGGCCGTACCTCTGTTGTGCCAACTGCCACCTTCCCGGCTCATGGGCCAGCTCCCGCCTGGAGTGAAGGACAGCGGAGCGGCTGATCCCTGGACGTGTGTGCGTCCAGGCCAAGCCTGGCTGGGCCCACAGGGACTGTCTGCAGAGACTTACATGTGTGATGTCCTCCCAGCAAGCCCCAGCTGCCTCCCTAGGACTTGTAGCAAACTTGAGAGGAGGAAACCCAGGGGGTCCCCTGGCCTCCATTCTTGTCACACACAGCTCCATGTCCCAGTTCAGCATAACCAGGGACATCCTCTGCATCCTAGAAACTGCTCCTTGGAGTCCAGAGTGGACAGGGGCTCCCCATACCCCCTCCTCATCATTGCAAACACTTGAGCATGCTGCCTATTCCTTGCAAGGCCCTCCCCAATAGAGTCCATCTTTTCCAAATCTTAAGAAGAAAAAAAATGAACTGAATAGATATAATTTCTCCCATTTTATGGTTTTTCTTTATTTTTTTAACATTCAAATCCTCCTTCTCTCCCATGACTACTCAAAGTGTATAAAACAAATGGACGAGGAGTGATGATCGTTAATGGGACGCAGGGCTCGTCTGGCCTGGTTCCACCTGCGAGTCCCTCAGGCATGGCCAGGATTTCCCCGTGTTTCCAGAAGAAATCCATCTCATTCAATTGAACACTTCTAAGATGCTCCAACTAAAAGTTTATGAATTATAACGATGCAAAACCCCTGTTCTGAAGGAATGTGAATTTTTAGAATTGTGGCCATTTCCAGATTCCTAAGAGGACCAGGTCTAGGACCCCAGATCTGGCACAGGGCGGATAGCTCCAGTCACTGGTGGCAGGTGCGGGCCACGGATAAAGAGGGTGCCCAGAGTTGAAGAGGGTCCTTTCTGAAGACTGAAGGAGGGCCTGAGGAATGCAGCCGGGGCTCAGGGGCAGCACGGGGCCTCGGCCTGGGGACCAGCCAGGCAGGTCGGGCCCTACTGGCCTTGGAGGATGGACTGAGAAGAAGCCTCATGTTGAAGGCAGCTCCGGGCTCCTGAGACTCACAGTGTGCCAGACTCCTTCCCCGGTGCTTCCCAAGTAGCGCCTGAGTTGACCTACACACCCTTCCAGGAAGGAGTTATTATGACTATTTCCATCCCTACTTCACAGATAGGAACAGCAAGGCAGAGGGATGTTAGGTAAGCCGTCCACTGTCCTACAGCCAGTAAGTGATGGAGTCAGGCCTCAAACCCAGGCAATCTGGCTCTGGAGCCTGGGTTCTGACCCTGTACTGGGCTACTTCTCACAATCAGCGGTGGCAACCTGAAGCCAAACCTGGCCCTGACCAGCCTGCCCACCCGGGTCCCAGTGGAGCGATTCCGGTAGTGGTGGGCTGCGGCTGGCTCATCAGCTTCCAAGCCATGACTATGCACATCCCGCCCAACTCGGTATCCTTCCATGTCAGGTAGGCAGCTTCAAATGGGCCACGTGGGCATGTTCACCAAATCAGCAGACATCGCAAGTCAGGATTTTATCCCCATGGAGAGCCGGTTGTTAAATGTTTGCTGGCACACCACTGGCTCCGGGGCTGGGGGATGATGGATGTCTATGCAGGGTCCATGAGCATAGGAAGGGAGGAGTGGGTAAATCTGCAGACCCGAGCTCCATCAAGACTGTCTCTACCCATTGTGGAAGTAATGCATGTGCTAAGACTCCATTCATTCATTCAGTCAGACAGTCATTCACCCAACACACAAACAAAGATGGGCACCGAGAAGACCAGGTGCAAGGGGAGCCCCAAATGTGGGAAGGGGCAGGAGAGCACATCTGGGGAGCAGCGTTCCTGGCCAGAGAGAGGTGTGATGTCTTTAAAATGTAAATCGGATCCTAAGGCCCTACCTGAGCCTATCAGGGCTTCCTGTGCTTTGGGGATTCAGGGCTGAGATGAACTGGAGGCCAGGAAGCCATCTTGGCCTCACCCTGTTCCCCATCCCCAACACAGAGGCCTCCCCCTGGGCGTGCCCTGTGCTGTGCCCCTCACCTCTGAACCCCTGCTCAATGCCACGCCTGCACATACATGCACACACACACATAAGCACACATGCGCGCACACTCAAACTCATTCCCCTCACCTGGCCAGCCCCCCACCCCCTTCAAGTCTCAGCCCAAATGCCATTTCCTCGGGGGCCTCCCTACACCCTGTGTCCTCCACCTCCACCAACTCCACCAAGCTCCCTGCCCCCCAACACTGCATGTTTCTCTCCAGATACAACCCACAGTCTATGATTCAATATCCATTTATATGATTATTGGACCAATAATCTGTTGCCTACCCCTGGGCCAAAAGCTCCAGAGGACAAGGCCTTTGTCTCCTTGGTGCCTGAAACAGCGCCCAGCCAACAGTAGTGCTCAACAATTATTGGACAGATGGGTGAATGAATGAATGAATGAATGAAGTGGCTTGCATGGGCACAAGTGACAGCATGAGGCTGTGAAGGAACCTTGGTGCAGTACATAGAAGCAGAGGAGGCTGGGGAGGAGGGGGCTCGGGGATGTCCTTCCTGGGGGCACAGTGAGCCCCCCACTCTTGTTCTTTAACCCTGGGGGAGAAGGGCTGAGGCTGACAGACAGACAGACAGCCAGGGGCCGGTCCAGCTGCCTAGGAGAGGCCGCAGCTGAGCTGGAAGAATGCCACCACCTCTCCCAGCCCTCCCACCCCTGCGGGCTGAGCACCAGGCCTAATTAAACCGGGTTTGCTCAGCCAGGCCCTGGAGGGGCCGGCTCCAAGACTCCAGATGCGCTTTATTTGTCAATTTGAAAACTAATCTCTGACTATTTAAACAGCAGCTTATCCAGGCCCAGACCAGGATTAGCATTTGGCACCTTAGCTAAAGAAGGTGGGTGGCACTCCCAGGTGTTAGGGAAGGATTTGAGGGTACATTTCCTCCTAGAAAGAGGGAGTACCAGGCTTCCCCTGGCCCTCCAGGCCCAGCCTGACCAGCAATTCTCTCTGCAGGGCTCTCACCCACAGCCTCCTTCTCTCAGCCGCACTCCTGTCCCAGAGCCCCAGAAGCTAGAAAAAGCAAGCAAGGATTCTCCCCCAGACCTCTGGAAGGCACACAGCCCTGCAGACACCTGCCTGGACTTTGGCCTTGTGCCCTCTAGAGCTGCAAGAGAATTAGTTTCTGTTGTTTTAAACCACTTGTTTGTAGTAATTTGTTACTACATCTCTAGGAAACTAGGGAAAACCAGGTCAGTGTGATTGACATTCCAAAAGTGGTTTGTGCAGCTCAGGCCTGGGACTTCCCCTCTCCTCTCTCCACTCTCTGTCCTTGGTGGTCTCATCCAGGGATGTGGCGCTAGGTGCCTTCTATAAACAGGATGCCTCCCCACCCCAGCCCCACCTCTGAACTTCCAAGTCAGCTATGCACCTGCCCACTGGGCATCTCCATTGGCTGAGAGGTATCCCAGACTGTGCGACATGAGACTCTTGGCTTCCTCCCAAACGCATCTCCCCCAGGCCTGCACATCTCAGTAAACATCCCCCAGGTGCTAAGGCCAAGGCCACCACCTGCCTCCTTTCCCATCCCATAGCCAGTCCCCTATATCCAGAATCCAACCCCTTCCCCACTGTGACAGCAGCTGTCCTGGCCCCAACCACCATGGAGTCTGCCTGGACCACTGGCATGGCTCCCCTGCTTCCCTGCTCCTCCTCCCCAGCCCGGTATCCGCACAGCAGCCAAAGGCAGCCTGCAGAAGTGGATCTCAGCTCACACCAGCCCCTGCTCAGAGACCCTCCATGGCTCCTCACTGCAAACTGCAGTGAAGTTCCAGGCCCTTGTCTTTATCGGGACCTGAAAGGCCAGGCCATCTGGCATCCCCACTGCGCCCCTGATCCCAGTCCCCTCCACCCCCTCACTCACAGCTCCTCACTTGGCCTGGGCTCCTCCTGCTTCTGCAGGCCACACTCCAGCCCTGCCCCCTCGCCTGCTGCTCCCAACCCCCACATGCTGTGGGAACATTCTAGAGACAAAGTGGGCCCGTGTAGCTGGAATCTAGTGGTGTCCCTCCTATGTAATCAGGCCTGAGCCTTGGGCTCTCCTGCCTCCTGTGCTGGGCAGTGCACAAGCCCAAAGTTATACATCTACAGTCCCGCAGCCACTGTGAACTACCAAGACCAGGGACCTAGGGTTTGCCTGGCAGGTCTCAGCCAGACTCACCCCCTTTGGGACAGGTCCAGCCATCACATTTCCCATGAATTGAGCCTGTCTGTGTGTGATCAGAGCCCCACGCAGTGCCCCATGATGCAAAGCGAGGTCAGGGCCTCAGGGGAAGCCCCGGATCTGGCATTTCCTCCCTACCAGAACATCTCCAGTGGCACAAGGATCGCTACATTGAGAGTCCAAAGACCCTACTCCCCCCATCTGTGACCTCACCTCTCTGGGCCTCAGTTTCCCCATCTACACAATGAAGAGTGAAGCCTTCCAGCCAAGAGAACCAAGTTCTATGTTCATTCCCCAGGGGAGAGAGGTCTTACCATTACCCAGGGCTGAATATCCAGGCTGAGTCTCACTACCCTCACTATCATTAAGGCCCCTTTGTTACAAATAGCAAAAGTCCCAACCCAAACTGATTTGAGCACATAGGGAATACTTAGGTTCGTGTGACCGAAAAGTTGTGTATATCTAAGAGGCATGGCTCTATCCAGATTGCAAACACAAACAGTTGTACAGAATCTCCCTCTCCCTCTCCCTCTCCTTCTCCTTCATCACTTTTCCCTTCCTCTATCTCTACCAGTAAGTTCTACTTACTCACTCCCCTCCCAGGTCTCTTAGGGTTTCAAGACGGTGATAGCAACTCCAACCCCTAGATTCTTCCAGGTGAAAAGAGGTGTGGCCAGAGAAGAAAGTACAAGGTGGGCAGTGCCGAAGGATGCTGCAGGGTAGGCAGGATCAGATCATGCAGGACTTTAGCCTGGGGGCAATAGGGAGCCATGGAAAGTTTTCAGCAGGGGGTGATCTGACCAGATGTGAGCCTCCCAAGGCCAGCAGGACTTTTCTGCCTTATTGCTACCATCAGTGTTGACACAGGCTGACTCTGTGGAGGTCAAGCAAGGAAGGGGAGAAAAGGAGAGGGGGCTGGTAGGGAGGTGGGCTCAGGTGGCCACTCTCTGAGATCTGAGGCTGTGCGGTAGAGAACTGCTGATTGTTGATCTTGTGGAGTGAGAGGGAATCCCAGGAAAAAGAGAAAGCCTGCAGGAGAAGGCAGAGAGATGCCAGGCATGGTGTCTCACACTTGTAACCCCAGTACTTGGGAGGCTGAGACCAACCAGAGGATCCTGGTTCTCAGCCAGCCTCAGCTACTTAGTGAGGCCCTCTGCAACTTAGTGAGACCCTGTTTCAAAATAAAGAATAAACAATAGGGCTGGGGGTGTAGCTTGGAGGTAGAATGCCCCGGGTTCAATCCCCAGTCCCGCAAAGAAGAAGAGGGAAGAGGAGGAGGAGAAGGAGGAGGAGGAG
>PVJS01005964.1:0-61867 GCA_004027185.1 Glis glis | reverse complement strand
TTTTGCGGTACTGGGGATTGAACCCAGGGGCGTTCTACCTCCGCGCTACACCCCCGGCCCTATTTTTTATACTTTATTTTGAAACCGGGTCTCACAAAGTTACGGAGGGCCTCACTAAGTAGCTGAGGCTGGCCGCGAACCCAGATGCTCCGGTCTCAGCCTCCCAAGTACTGGGATTACAAGCGTGCGCCACCACACCTCGCCCAGAAGTTATTTTCTATCAGTAACACATTAACACATTCTCTGATCAGGAGCATTCTTCTGCTCAGTGTTCTCACACATGTTTTTTGTTGTTGTTGTTGTTTGCCACCATAAACACATTTAAGAGTCTTTACCACTCAGTTTCACCATGGGGCTTTCCGAGGTGAGCAGTGCAGTCAGTGGGAGCCTGGTGTGAAGGCCAGAGCAGCCTTCCAAGGCCTCCGAGCACTCCCTCCGGGCTCAGCTCTCTCCACCAGCCTCCTTGGAAGTCAGCTCTGGGTCAGTTTCCATGTAGGTTGTCATTGCAGAATCTCTTTGCTCTTCATCTTGCCCTCACTTGGAGAGGAAATGATTCAGAGGACGCCGAGACAGAACATTTCTTCTAAAGTCATCTGACCCTTCATCTCCTCAGCGCTGAAGTCAGCCTTGTGTTCCCTGCCAAACTCCATGGACTCAATTTCCATATCATTTTCCAGGGCTCTGCAAGAAACTGTCACGACCCACAAACAGGCCAATAGAATCATAGAATAATAGAATGACAGAGTCGGAAACAACCCCAGAATGTCACAAGCAACGTTTATCCCTTGCTTTAAGGATGGACGGCATTATGATCATTGAGGTTAAGTGACTTGTTCAAGGTCTCACATGAGTATGAGACAGGAACAAACAAACCAACAACAACAAAATCACCCGGTCCTCATGAACATTTATGTAACTCTTTAGATTAACAGGATGTCTCTTCCATATATCTTGTTTAACTAGCATTAAATGCATTGGAATTATGTATTATTTATATCCTCACATATAGGAGAACTAATTTGAGATTAGAAAAGATTAAATACCTTTTCCTGAGGTCATATATCTAGGAAATAGCAGAACTGAGATCTGCATTCCAGTTGTTTTTGTTTATTTATTTGTATATGTTTCTTTCATTCATCATCTATCCAATCAGGAAACGGTCTGCCTTCCTTTATCAAATTTTAATTACGGGGAAAGGCAAGAAAATCATCTATAAATTATATCTTGAAAAATTAAATAGAAACAAAATCTAGCATTAAATTAGTGGCTTTAAATTTATAATAGACAGATCAAGTGTGGTGGTGTACACCTGTAATCCTAGTACTTAGGAGGCTGGGTCAGGAAGGTGGCAGGTTCAAGGCCATCCTCAGCAGTTCAGCAAAGCCCTCAACAACTTAATGTGACCCTGTTTCAAAATAAAAAATAAAATAAAGATGTGGTTATAGCTCAGAGGTATTATGCCCCTGGGTTAAATTCCTAGTACCAAAAAAACACTTGTAATAGAAACACATTGTAATTGATTTCTGTAGTACTATTACTTTTAGAAATAACATGTTCTTGCAAATACTAACATATCTACTTCTTACTGGCTTTAGTAGAAGGTTTAATATGCCTTGTCATAAGGAAACTAATGACTTTTTAATAAAAAATAGTAATTGTTAATTGACGTCATGTTGGAAATATTGATAAGAAAATCATCCCTCCACAAATCTACGATCTGGAGATAACATTTGGTATATATGCTTCCACATTTTTAAAATTATCTCACACATATGTATAATTCCTTAAACAAAAAAGTGATTATACTACACATACTCTTTTAAAATGAGTTTTAAAAATAAAGGATAAATTATGAGCATTTCTTTATGCATATATACATAAATTCATCTTAATCACTATTTAATATACATTTTATGGATATAAAATTATTTTATTTCCTTTTGCTACACATTTCAGTTATTTCAAGATTGACATTATAAATCATGCTGCAGATGAACATCCTTGTTTATAAATACTTGTACACGTCTCTGATTCTTCCCTCAGAATATATTTCTAGGATTGCCAAGTTACAGAATATGCATATTTTTATGACTTTTAGTGCATCTTGCAAATTGCCTACCAGGATGGGGAGAGGAGGAGTGGTACTCTTTCTATCATATACTCTGTCTTAATAATTTCTGATTTCCTTGTTCAAATGCAATTTCCTAAGTTTAGAGGTATGTATTTAATCCGCATTAATATCTACAACCAGTAACTTAGGAAAAAACCCTCAAAACTCTAACTCTTACATTTTGATTTAATTTTGATGTTCTGGTTTCTAGAAAAGTATAATAAGAGTATTAATGTCTAGATTTTAGTGCCCTGCAAATATGTCTTCTTCAACAGTTACAACCCTGGTTTCTGGCGTGAGATGGGTGGGGGCTGTGACCATCAGCAGCATGGTGTGGTGGTGAAGGAGCTTGGACTCCAGGGATGGTGTGTCTATGCACAGATACTGGCTCCAATACCTACTAGCTGTGTGGCTTCTGGTAATCACTAAATTTCTCTGAGCTTATTTCTTTACCTTTACATGAGAATTAGTAATAACCCCTAACTTAAAATGTTGTCTGAAGACTTAATTGAGTTATTCATAGAAAGCCCTTGAACAGTGTCTGACATAAAAACACCACTCACCATTTTTATTGTTGTTGCTACTGTTATGAATCTACGTGCTATTGAAAATCCAATAGTAGACACTCAAAAGTGTCTGTTGAGTAATAAATACCAAAGGAACAGTGCATGTGTTGAGAAAGAGAATTCCTGGCTGGATATACAGCTTTGGGAGTTGCCTACAAAGCCATGAGAGTTGAAGCAGGCAAGTGAATGAGGGGTACAGCAAAAAGGAAGACTGAGGGGCTTGCCTTAGGACGTGCTGCTCATTATTCATAGCTGGTCACAGTGAGCACAGCTTCTACCCCTGGCCTTCAGAGGAGTCTGGAGACAGTGTGTAAGGAGAACTGGCAGAGAAGAATGCTTTAGAAAGGAACACTTGAGGAAGTCAGGCATGGTGGCACATGCTTGTAATTCCAGTACTTGGGAGGCAGAGACAGGAGGATCTGGATTTGCAGCCAGCCTCAGCTACTTAGTGAGCCCCTCCGCAACTTAGTGAGACCCTGTTTCAAAATAAAGAATAAAAAAAATAGGGTTGGGGGGTGGAGCTCAGAGATAGAATGCCCCTGGGTTCAATCCCCAGTACCACAAAAAAAAAAAAGAAAAAATAAGAAAGGAACACTTGGAGGGGCTGTGATCTTTGGAGCCACTTAGACCTTCCAGAGAAAGAGCTGGAAGGATAGAAACCTTGACCTTACTAATCCCCATCTTCCCTCCAGTCTCTTGCTCAGGTTCCCATTGGCTGAGCTAAAAAGGAAGCCAGAGAATAAGAGAGCTTGTTCTTGCAGTCTCTCAAGGTCAGGTGTAGCAGGGTGGACACACAATGAAGTTTTATACAACCATAAAGAAGAACAAAATTATGTCCCTTGCAGGAAAATGGATAGAACTGGAGAACATCATGTTAAGTGAAATAAGTCAGACTCAGAAAGTAAAGGGTTGTATGTTTCCTTTCCTATGTGGAAGCCAGAGGGGAATAAGGGGAGGAGGGTTTCATGAAAATAGAAGGGAAAGCAGTAGAGTAGATGATGAGGATCGAGGCAGGGAGGAGGAGAAGGAATTGACTATGGAATTAGGCTATGGAATCGACCAAATTATGGTATGTGCTTGTACAAATAGATCACAATGAATCCAACTATTTTATATAATTATAATGCACCAATAAAAAGACAGAACAGTGGACCATGGATCAGAATAGTTGAGTGGAAGTCGTACAGCATAAGTTACCTGACAACTAGAAATAACTTGTGTTTTCTGGCACTGAGGTCTCTGACCTATTGAGGGAAGCAGACAAGCAGAAAACTTGTTCTTCTCTTTGGGTAGGCTGATCTTTTCCTTCTGTGTTTTTCAGGGGCTTCGGGAAGCCTTTTATTGACATTTTTCCCATGTTGGAAACACACTATGTAAGTGTACCCCAGGTGGATTTCATTTTGCACTTGGAGAGTTCGATCTTTTTGTATATTAGAGAATTACCCATCAGTAAGGCATTAAAATATACAATGCAAATTACAACCAGGCTTAGGAACGGCCTCAAACGACTGAGGGTAGGGGGTGAGAGAGAAGGAGGGGAGAAAGGTCTCTTGACCATGCAAGTGAGTTTGAGATGTGTAGCCTTGTTTTTCCCAAGGATGAAGAATAGTTGGGGTTAAGTAGGAAAACATGTTTCCCTTTTGATGTCTGGATACAGTCACCAGACAGCTTTGCCTTTTGAAAGTAAGACTGAGAGAGAAGTATTATACATTTTGTTATTGAACATAGTCTCCTAGATGGATGTGGTGGCTAGGAGCCTGTAATTCCAATACTTGGGAGGCTAAGGCAGGAGGATCACAGGTTCAAAGTCAGCCTCAGCAATTTAGTGAGATTCTCAGCAACTTAGTGAGACCCTGTTTCAAAATATAAAGTAAAAAGAGCTGGGGGTGTAGCTCAGGGGCCGAGTGCCCCTGGGTTCAATCCCCAGTACAAAAAAAAAAAAAAAGAAAGAAAAGAAGGAAAGAATGTAGTCTCACAGATAATTTCTCACTACTAATATTTTGATTACTGAATCAATTCAAGAAGATATTCTTATTCAACTTAAAACCACCTCCTAACCCCTATCCAACTACCCAACTAAAAAAATATATATATATATATATATATATATATATATATATTGCTCTTTACCATGTGTGTGACAAATATTATTATCCCTTTTTGGAGATTGGAGACTGAGACTCAGGAAGGTTAAGTAACTTTTTTTTTTAATCTTTTGTGGTACTAGGGATTGACCCCAAGGGCATTCTACCTCTGAACCCAGGACTTTTTCTTTTATTTTTTGTTTTGAAACAGGGTCTCACTAGGTTGCTGAGAGCCTCACTAAGTTGCTGAGGCTGGCTGTGAACCTGTGATCCTCCTGTCTCAGCTTCCCAAGTACTGGGATTACAGGCACACACCACCATACCTGGTTAGCAATTTATTTTAAATTACACAGCTAATTGAGACTTGGACTCTCAAAGTCTTCCAATTAAAAAAAAAATGATACCCTTCCACTAAACATGCCCTGATATATACAAAAAAATCCTTATTTTTGATTAAAAGGACATCACTATAAAAATATATCATTTATTTTGATTCAATTTTAATCAAAGAGGTAACATTTATACATATGAAACAATGAGATAATTCTGAGCATTTAACTATAGTGAAGTCTGATAGTACTTCTAACCCCAACTTCTTTTCTCTCCAAACCTGATTTTCTTTGTGTCCTGTTTTGACTGTCACCATAACCTTTGGAGTCACACAAGTTATATGTGACCTGGGAGTCATCCTAGATTTTCCTCTTTCTCAACTCCTGCGTCTAGACAATCTTCCAAGTCCTAAAGACTCCTAATAATTTATCCCTTCCTCTTCAACTCCACTCCTCCACCCTAATTTGGGTTTATTTCTCACTAGGACTATTCCAACAGCATCTTCACTGTTTCCCCAGCGTCTGGTTCATCCCAACCTAATCCATTTCCACACCTGTCCCTTGAAGACTTTTCATAAAGCCACATTGGTGTATATCATTCCCCTTTGCCATGGCAGAAATTCCCAGACTCCAGCCATTATAGTCCTGATTACATGATTCTGATCATAACTGCAAACTCTCTATGCCTAGGGATGATATGGCCGTAGTAGTTGTTAAATAATCTAAAATGAGTCACTCTGTATAATTTTCCTTGTTTTAAGCAATAATAACTGAAACCACAAGTTGGAATATACTGGTCACACACTCTTTATAAGAGATTCATTAAAACAAATATATAACTGCTAACTTTAAAAAATCATTTTAGGTTAAGTGTTTCACCATTCAGGAAACACTGGACTCTAGAGTGTTAGAGTCCTTAGTGAGGAGCTTAGCTCCTTACTGTGATAACAAACTGCAAAGAACTCTTAATTCACATTTTGTTTTTCATTGGGTCTTATATTTTTTCTGCCTTTAATTCTAGATAATTACATATTCTGACAATTAGTTTGGGCACTGGTGCAGGGTAGATACTTTATACATATTAATTGAGTAAATGAATGAAGATAACCTGCCTGCCCTACTACATGTTAAATTCCCTTAAATCAGGGATTAATGTGTTAGTCATTTCTCTCTTTTTTTTCTACAGCACTGTACACATAAGAAATATTTGTTGAAATGCATTACTATCAAGCAGATAGATAAAATGCACCATTGGAAATAAGTAAAACGAAGAATCATGCCGGGCATGATGGCACACACCTGTAATCCCAGTACTTGGGAGGCTGAGACAGGAGGATGCAGATTTGAGGATAGCCTCAACAATATTGCAAGACCCTCAGTAAGCTTGCAAGACCATGTTTCAAAAAAAAATAGAAAAAGGGCTGGGGGCCTACCTCAGAGGTAGAATGTCCCTCGGTTCAATCCCACCAACACACACACACACACACACACAAACACACACACACACACACAATCACTATGGGCTGTTGTGACCAAGGAAGGTTGTGATGGAGGTGGTATGACATGAGATAGGCCTGCACTCAGGGTAAACAGAGGAGACAGGGAATTCTAGATGGGGAATGAACAGAGATGAAGGTGGGGCAGATCTTGGCTGACGTAGCTAAAGTAGACAATACGCATTTGAGAGCAGCTTTCTGTATAGCATAGCAAAGAATTTATCGCTGCTCAAAAAAAGGTCTGACCTTTGCCCTTGGTTTGGGGGGTTTAATCTCTAGGCGCAGGGAATGTTATGTCTAATAGGAATATGTTTGCCTGGGGGCCTTGGGTCACATGGTTAATCTAACAACGTGATCTGCTGTGGAATATTCACACCAGATAGTAACAATGGATTTAGGGTGTGGATTTTAGACCACACAGAATCAGTGCACCTCCAGGAGGGCTGGAGAGTGAGTGTGGCCACATGGGTGACCAATCATACCTATGTGACAGAGCTGCAATATCACCTCTGGACACTGAGGCTCGAGTAAGGCTAGCGTGGTTGGCAGTACTGAGTATTGTCAGAGAATAATGCTGCTCTGACTCCACAAGGAGAGGACGACTTCATGCTACACATCCGAAACCCTCCGGACTCTGCCCTGTGCACCTATTACCTCTGAGGATTCTAATCTGTGTCCTTCAGCAGGAACAAACTGGAACTGTGACTGTAACTTCTTTCAGAGTGTTCTCTGAGTCCTTCCAGGGAACGATTGTTCCTGAGGGTGGTTTTTAGAAACCTCTGAGCTTGTCCTTGGTGTCAGAAATGAAAGACATCTTTGGTGGCCTCTTCCCTCTAACTTTGCAGTTGGCTAACTTTCCCACTTCCCCACTCATTTTAGATCTAAAATTATTTTTTAAAACAAAATAGCGTGTAGAATCTCAACATCGAGCAGATGTAAAAGGACTTGCTGTAGTAGTTGCAGCGGGGCCATCGGCTCAGCATCTTGCAGTCTCTCATTTTCATCTCACTTGCCAAGTATCCTTGTATCCCTGACGCCCCTCTGCAAAAAGCTAGGGCTCCACAGAACACCCCCAGGGAACCCCCAGCAGGGACTAGGTGCCCTGTTAGAGAAAAGAAAGGGAAACAGCAGTTTTTGAACACCTACTGAATGTGGCCTTGGAAGTGATTTCACAGCATTTTATTTAATCCCGTAATCATCCTTGGAGGTAGGTATTTGCCCCTTTTACATGCATAGAAAATAGGCTTAAAACAATTAGAAGCTAGCCCGAGGCTGGCTGCACAGGGAGTGCCAGGCAGAGCTGGGATTAGAGAGTCAGCAGAAGTTCAACTTGATAAAGCAGGGGCTTGCACTGGGCTGGAATTTCACAAAAGAAGCATTAGAGGAATAGGTAAAGTCAGAATGGAGCAAATTGAAGAATAGAGGTGCTGGGAGATGGTTAAAGGTGAATGAAGCCATGGACAGCTAGCTTCGACTTGGCTGCCAGACCGGCAGTGTGGATACAGTTTAACTTCACAGAGCCCTGGCCTTTTAGGTCAGCGTGGAGAAAAGAACCTCCTGGAACATTGCTCTATGCTCCACCTCTTTAAGCAGTGAAGAAAAAGAAACATCCTTCTGTGTTTAAGTAAAAAAAAAAAAACTATTTCATTTTAAGTCACTTATGATTTCACTTGTCAAAGGATGACAGGCTTTCTCAGAACTGGGGAAGAAAATGAATAAAACTTGAAGGTGATCACTAAAGAGCTCTACAACATGAAAGTGTTTCAGTAGTGTCCATAAAAAAAAAAATTGAAAATCACAGTGACCTCCACCAAACTCGAGTCAGAATCTAACGCTGTGAGAGGAGATTTCTTTACTTGAAGTATTTTACACATGAAGTGGTGGTTGGCAAGCAATGCAGGGGATGGTGAAGCAGATACAATGATGTCATGGCTGAGCAGCAGTCTGCATGGCCTGCCCAACCTGCATTTGCTCCTGGAATAATTCCATGAGTCCTGTGTGCCAGGCAGGTGTGTTGAGACCCGTACCGCTGTTACTGCACAATGCTAATTGTCAGTTTTTAATTTGTTATGTTGAATATATCTTCTTTTCTAGGATAGAAGTTCTATAAGGTCATGGGTTAGATTTATTTGCTCCTAAATTCCCTGACGCTTCCAATGCCTAACACCTAGTTGATGCTTTGCTAAATATTCTGGGAACGAACATTTAGTATATATATTGCAACCTGAAATTCAAACCCAATTCTTCTGACTCTCAGGTATGGTTTTAGACAATGCAACCATAACACTTTGACCACTATAAACTGGCCTCTTGGCTTATTTCCCAATTGACTGTGGTCTATCTTTGTTGCCTGTTCAATCTCAACCTCAATTTCCCATCTATGAAATGAAGTGAGGGGCTTAACGACTCCTGAGGTCCCATGAATTCTTCTAAGGTCATGAAGCTGTGGATTTCACTAGTTGGTATTTTAGCTGAATTCATCTTTAATAGAAGCAAGCCCTGTTATATGTGATGCTGGCCATGGTGAAAACATGCTGTTTTCTAATATTATGAAGTTTTCCTCTTCTTGGGTCAGAGGATCCCAATATATATGGCAAAATTAGGAATCTGTTCCCATTGGTGAGATTTATTAGACAAAAGAAGACCTAGCTTGATGTTGTAATTCTGTGACTACCTAATAATATTGGGCACCATTAGTTTGTTTTTTTTTTTTTGTGTGTGGTACCAGGGATTGAACTCGGGGCATTCTACCTCTGAGCTATACCCACAGCTCTTTTTTTGTATTGTTCTGTTTTGAAACAGGGTCTCACTAAGGTTGCTGAGAGTCTTACTAAGTTGCTGAGGCTGGTCTTGAACCTGTGATCCTCATGTCTCAGCCTCCCAAGTACTGGGATTATAGGTGTGCACACAGCTGTCATTAGCTTTTAAGTTCTCCATTAGTCAATAATAATACATGGTAATAATAATCTCTAACAATTGTGGAGTGCCATGGACTATGCAGTCACCTGATATTTTTAAACCACCTAACTTATTAGATAATGTTATGAATCAGATATATGAATGTGTATACACACACATGTGTGTGTGTTTGTGTTTATTTTTTTGCCATAAATGACTGTGGAAACAGAGATTTAGAAGTAATTTGCCCAGAGCCTCATATCTTAGAAGAGATGGGAAAAGGAATTGAAGCACATCTCTGACTTAAAGATTTAAAGACTTCAGCTATGGTATTTATAACCTTTGACATGAATGATGAGAACTGGATTTTTATTTTTTAGAGTAGGTAAGTCTTTGTAAAAATCTGATAAAAGTTACGGTATGATTGCCCTAGAAAGATATACACGATTACCTCACTCAATATTTTGGAATCAGTGTCAGAGATTTCATAAACCTCCTAAAATGTGGTTAGTTAGAGCCTCAGGGGAGGGAAAAAAATGAAGAAGAAAACTCCCAATTCTTGAGTTAGATTCTCTCTGGGAGGATCTTCCAGAATGGACTTCTGGAGGCCCATGAGGAAAATCTTTAATTCACAAGGAGTGCAGTTAACCCCTCTCTTTCACTGGAAGTCTGTAGACTGTGAGTTTAGTTATATTGAGGGCCAAAGAAACCTCCTTGCTGATAGGCTGGAGAATTTAGCCTGTTTGCTGATTACCACCATTGTCACGAGTTTCTCTGTTTGCTCCAAGTTCTCAAATTTCTGTTTTTCAAGTTTAATTTGTCCGGGACATTGCAGGAAGAGAAACCGTGGGGGCATGATTAAAAGCATATGGCATGTGAGGTGGGGAGGGGAAGCGGTGAGCAGGGAGGAGGATTGCTAAATTGAGTGTTTCTAATAAAGGCGAGTGGGAGAGTATTTGCTGCTTCTGCTGGGGCTAAACTGTACCGTGTAATACTCCTCCCTCTTGCCCTCCAGGCTTGGAGTGTACGGTAGAGAAGACTAAGGAACTCGGATGTTAGCATGTCTGCTTGTCACATCTGGCCATCATTAGGTGATATGTGAAAACACTCTGAGGGGAAATATGTATGTATATATATATATTCTTCTGCTAAACACAGGTTTGGGTGACTCCCAAACCTGATCTGGCATTAGAACTCCCTTGGAAATATTCTAAAAATACACTCATGATCCTACTTAAGATGCGCTAAATCAGACGCGGGGGGTCACCATTTGCCTTTGAGTATATGTCCCCTGGTGTTGTCAGCTACCCCCACTCAGGTATAGGTATTCTTTTCTGGCATAACAAATCTAAATGGAATCCCAAGATGCTGCTACTGTAAAGGGATGCAATGCCCACTGAAGTGGACCAGTGGGTTTTTAGCCAACTCAGAGCCCATTCTGTCTCCTTTCTATAAGAATAGACATGCTTTATTTAGGGGAAGGATCTCTTGCCCATCCTATGCAGATTCAATTAGATTTATAGTGGGTTGCTCTTTTCTTTCACCAAGTCCACAGGCAGGCAGGGTCAGAAGCCAGGTGAGTGGCCTCTCTCCCTCTAGACTTTGTATGAAGACAGCAAAATATCAAAAGAGGATCAAAAAGAAGAGTTGGTGCTCATCTGCTCTGCCATGGGCATCCTGGATAAGTTGTGTAGTAGTTTTTGCTGTTGAAGTTACCGGAACCTCTAAGCTCCCTGTCTTTTCCCAGTCTGGTTCTCCAGGCTGTCTCTCAATTTTGTGAGCAACCCACATTCTCCCAATAAAAATTAATTATTTAATTAAATAAAATTAAGTCTTTTAGACTTAATTTAGCTAGAGTGTACTTCTGTGACATATCACAACATCCTCCTTTTAATCCAATACCATTATTTTACACTAGAGTTAACAGAGACCCATAGACCCTAAGTGACTTGCCTTGAGACACCCAGCGAATAAGTGGTGGCATTGGCCCTGGAACCTAGATCTTTTGATTCCAGGAATGAGCTGAGAATACTGGTTTGCCTTTATCTGATGGTTCCTCAGCTTTCTGTTTAATCTAAGTGTGGTCTTCCAGAGTCTTTTAAAAGTAGGCCCATAGGAATACGAAATACCTCTTTCTCTGCCAATGTCACATTTGTAATCACAATTTCAATCAGTTCTCAAAATATTTCACAGGCCAGGGGGCCTTGCAGCCTGGTGCCCTGCCTCTGGCAAGTGTCTATTTTAGATGTTTCTAAAGAAGATGAATCTTCTGCTCCTCTGATGTATCTGACCCAAAATGCCAGACCTTTGGGGAGAAGACATTTTCTGCCCTCAGCCAGGGGCTGCCATAAGACCCAAGTATTGATAAAGGGTGGTTGGGTTGAAGAGTTTGGGACAGCCATGCTATTTTAATCTTGACTTTTTCCCCCAGAAGATACTACTGTGCACATTATGTAGAAATATTTGTGCTAGTTAAATCTCATCCCCAGAGATGGAGTCTGAACTAGTTAAAGTGTGTTAGTTGAGGAGAAATTAAAAGATACAGATAGTGGATGTTTGGAGAAGGGTACCTGGAAAAAAATCCCTCCTGAATTGATCCGTCCTGATCATGATCATTTCCACCTTTTATTTATTCTATTTCTGCATCACTCAACATGTTATGTTAATAACTCTTCTATTTTAACTCATTCGTTTCCATTTCATACAACTTATTTTCACTCATACAGTACCCTCGATTTTACTTACATTGCATACTATTCAATTTTCCCACCACCCTCTCCTATGAGTAAAGGGCCGTTTCCTGAGCTGTTGATAACATGGCCAAGATCATTCAGGCCCCAGAAGAGCTGGTGTCCTGCCTTATGCTTTTGCTGCCTCTTCTTGTATACTTCATTGCTGTCTTCATGATGACAGTGTCCTTTGAAAAGGAAAAAGGGGACAGTTGTACAAGATACAACAGAATGCTTCCAGGTGGATGTGAGGGTTTCCTTACTATAAATAAGATCACCCTCCACCACTCACTAGCAATTGAATAATTTTTGAATTATTCAATTATTCTTCATCGAAACTTTACTCTCCTCCTATGTGCTTCCATGTCTAAGGGGAATAAAACGCAGTACTTACTCTCAGAGACTTTGCTGTCCGGTGGATTGGTTCCAAGGCCAAGATTAAGGAGAAGGGAACGAACATGTTGGGGAGAGCTAATCCATACTAGTTCAGATACTATCTCTTATGTTTATACAAGAGAGTTATTTTCCCCATAGATTCATAATATTACACTTATAAAATATTTAACATAGTACCTGTCACTTAATAAGCTCTCAATGTTACCTATTGAATAATTAACTTAAACGCATTTGTGAAAACCTTGCACCCTTAATGAGCCGTCATTTTATTGCGGATTGGCCTACTAGGAGATGTCAACATCGTGCAAATTATTTTTGTTTGCTGGAATGGTTAGCTCCTATTTATCATTCAGTGTCCAGTTCAAAACATATCTCCTTTGGGAAGGCTCCTCTATTTTTCTTTCCATTGAGTTTTTTTTCTCTTATGTTTTATAGAGATTCCCACTTTAGGAACTTATCAAATATTATAATTATGTATTTTATTACTTTTTGACTAGACAGTAAATTACTCAGGATGAGAAAATATCTCTTAATCTCTTTCCTTACAATTCTGGTGTCTGATACAGTACCTAGTATGAAGTAAAGAATTCAGCTTGTTTGCAGAATAAATGAGTTAGTATCTACCTGTTGTGGATAGGAAAATTTTGAAGTCTTACTTAAAAAAAAATATGTAGGTGCAAAGTATTTTACACTAGATAGGAGTGTGTTATAGAAAGTAAAATCCATCAGGCTGTGGCTATGTATATATATATATATACACATATATAATATTTATATTTATTATATATAAATATATAAGCATATATACTTATAATATATTTATATATATTTATTTTTTGCCAGAAAGATGCTTTGAATTAATCTGAAATTATATAGTCTCTTTTTCATAAAAAGTTGGGTAGAGTCTATTAACTCCCAAGTTGAAGTGGAAATTATTAAATGTTAGCTAAATTTATCCCCAAATGTTCATGATCAGTCTTTTTCAGATGATATCCCTGGGTCTGTGTTGTATGATTCAGTGATTCAACATTTGTAACCAACATTAACTGAGCACATCCTATTACCAGGCACTCTTTAGACATTTTAGGATAAAATTGAGATAGATAAAGTGTAGTCTCTGCCCTCAAGAAACACATGGTCCAACTGGGGAGAAGTTTGTAATGGTGTGCATTGTGATGCTTTGATTGCAAGCAGAGGACACCAATTTAATTTCATGTAAGCTAAAGAGAAGGCATTTGTTAAAAGAAATAAAGAATGCCTTACTGAGGCCAAAGTCAAGAATATAACTAGGACTAGAGAAGAGACTAGTGACAGGATCTGGAAAGCCTTCAAGAGGCTCTCTACCTCTAATTCTCCTCTTTCTATCCTGCTGCTTCTGTTCTTCTGGGCCTTGGGTACCTGGGCTCCTCTGATACCTGTGACAGAAAAGTGGTGGCCTTCTCATGCCACTTTAGATTCTGTACCACAGTCCAATTTCTTACTGTGCTTCTGGATCCATCCTCCCTTTCTCTAGTCTTCTACCTCCCCATCTTTCTCTTCCCTCTTCTCTCCTCTTTTTTTGCCCATAATTTCAAATTCCTAGGAAAGGCTCTGTTTGGCTCAACTTCTCAGGCCACTACCTTTGAGCTAATCAGCTATAGATTCGGGTGGGTTACATGTAAAAGGTAAACTTGGGAATCTCACTGGATGATCTGTTGCTCTCCAAGATGTATATTACCATATTAATGACCTTGGATGGATAGTCCAATTGATGTCTTCTATACAACAGGGCATAATATAATATAAAATAATATGATAGAAGTAGGGAAGGGAGCTTAGTTCATCCTAATTCTGATTTTAAGGTACACAACACAGAGGTGTTGGCCATAAAATAAGACTTTGGGGAAGGACTTTGGTATTTGGTATGGGTCTTTAAGAAGCATATAGTGTAACAATCTCTGAGTATAAAATCCTTTAAAGCACAGAATAAATAAAAATTAATACCATACAAGCAAATTACCTAAGTACTTTTACTTCTAAACAGAGTGCTGTGGAGAAAATGCTCCCTATAAATCTCATAAAAATAAATGAAAAGCTAATGCCAGCCATCATAAACCAAGTGGGAGAGAGCGTATTGTGTACCCAGGAGAGCCCATCCTTTTTTCTTCTACCTAGCTTGGTTATGGAAAGTGTTAACACCCATTACCAGCCAGGCTCTTGATTTAGAAATGATCCATGAGCCATGAGATATTAGTGGGAGTGAGTGTACTGGTGCGATGACCATTCTGGGATATTAAAATGCCATTGACATCCATAACTACCAATGTATAAAAATAACAAATGCTAATGAAATGACCCGAGTGCTGAGAGCTTGCAGTTTGGCCCTTGTCAACGTTTCGCTTCATGAAATATAGGCCACTCTGCTTCCTGTGCTTACGTCAGACTGTCCAGGAGAATATGCACTTCATTATTCCTCTGCTATCCATCATGCCATCCATACCCAAAATGTATTAGGTTGAAACAGTGCCATCTTGCCCCCACCCTTTGTGCAGGCCAGCCAGAGAGCTTGTTGAATAAGTTAAGATTTTGGACAGAAGGAAAGCTCCCTGGGTAATGTTAGTCTGATTATATTATCTGGATTTATCAGTGAATACAAGTCTTCCCTGACCAAGCCTCAATAATTCACTTAGTTGGCATTCCAACTAATAAAAGCATGGGACTACAGCCGAGAATCATGCACTGAGGTTATATATGCAAAACATACATATTTTTGTATCACAACGTACATCTGAACTTTAAAATCTGGGAAACTATTGATTGATAGTTTAATATTGATCAATAGTTTACTAGGAATGGACCAGTGCCTGTTAAATATCATCCAACTACAAACAGAATACATGGGGCTAGGGGAAACTAGTGTTAATGTGATCAAGGCCTCTATAGCCACATAAACAAAAATCACGGACAAATAATTCACAAAAGTGGACATGTTGATCATTTTCAGAGATGGACTGATTTTCACTAGTCATCAAGGGAATGCAAATCAAGCTGTAAACACTGATATCCTAATTTCCTCTATCAAATAGAGAACTTCTCTATTTCTTTTTAAAGAAGACAATATCTCACACGGGCAAGGCTCAAAGGCCTTTGGGGAGTTACTTTGGCAATATATAACAACCGTCTTCAAATATTCACACACTTTGACTCTGGTAATTCCAATTCTGGGAACCTTTCTCCTAAAGAAATGGCTAAATCTAAATAACAAAAAGGCTTTTTGCACCAACAGGTGCACAGCAGTGCCTCTTTTAATATGAGTGAAAAATTGAAAATAATGTAAATTCCTGAAACTGGGGAATGATTGGGTAAATTACGGTAAGTCCACTTAAGCGCTAACAATTATTGAATGCGTATACTGTGCCAGACACTGTTCTAGACACTTCTGGTATCTCAGTGCATCTAATTTTCATAAAAAATGTATTGCTATTCCAATTTTACAGATGAGAAAACTGAGGCATAGTGAGGATAATTACTTGCCCAAAGTCACCTAACAAGTTCATGGTAAAGCTGGTATTCAAATTTAGGTGGCCTCAGACCAGTGAGCTATTTTTCAGATATTCAATGGTAAGTTAGGAAGCAAGAGTAATATATAAAAACTGCTTAGGGAAGTATTAAAATGGCCCAGTGCAATGCAAGACTGATTAAATGTAATTCATATTAAAAGCTGTGTTCAAAACCAAACAATACATATGTGGTATACAATATATATTTTTAAATTTCCTGACCTTTTGGGGGCCTTCCTTTTGATTCCACATCACTCTCCCCCTCCCCACTGCTGCATTCCATGGCTATTTCTCTTCTGTCTAGGCTGTCTTCTTGCTGTTCCTCCATCCTCTCTGTCCTTCTCCCTGCTCACATACATTATGTAAATGATAAATGACTGTTTCTTTCTTTGCTTAGTCTATCCCCTGCCTTTTCCCTCCTGTAGATATTTTTTTCAGAGCCTAGCATCAGTTCTATCTCCTCCGAGATCCCAACTCATGCTGACCGCTCAGTTCTCTGCCACCCATTGCACTATTGATGACCCCTCACAGTTGGCCACTGTGCCCATCATTGTCCCATCTGCTCAGCATTTCATGCATATCTGTGTGTTCTCTCAATAGACCTGCAAACTCCTTGTGGACAGGACTAACTTGTTAGGTCTCATATTGCAGCTCTTATCAGAGGATTGAGCACACACGAGGTCCAAAACATACATTGATACATTGGAATATGTTTTAAGTTCAATAACAGAGCCTTTTTAAAAAGTAAACAAATAAAAAGGAATTTATTTCAAATCACAGAGAAGTCAGAAGTCATCATCACTTAAAATGATATTCCTCTATTCAAATTGGGAAAGATCTGTGGGCTCCTGCAATTTAACTCCTTATTGGACCAGTGAAGAAAACAAGATGCTAAGAAATGCAATACAGCCCAAGTCCTGTAGCAGTGGGTTGAGGACTCGAATCCAGGGTTGGCACTTTCCAGGTGAGGGCTGCTGCGGTGATGACAGTGCATTCTTCCTGGCCACATTGAGATGACTCATTCCCTTCCCCTGGGCTCCACCTCACACCTCCCTAGTTCTTTTTTTTTTTTTTCTAGATCAAAACACAGACCTCACAGCCAAGTCCTCCCTGATATGCAAAGGTCCTGAAATAACCTCCTTCTCCCCTGAGAGAAGGAAGAGAAGAAAAGAGAGAGAAAGTTTATCTTTCTTCTTCTTGATCCCTTTGGCCCCTCTTGATTTCCTATGCACCCTGGCACAGACTGCCCTGCGTGTCTGTGGAGAGATGAACCCTGCCAGATTTTGCATTCAGATGTTTTCGGTTTTATTAGAAAGAGCTGTAACATTCTGACCACAATACATCAAGCCCTCTGACATGCAACCACATGGCCAACCGAGAGCCTTGGAACCCATAAATTGATACTTACTTTTATTTTTAAGAATTCATTAGTCTTCATTAAGCATCCCTCTCTCCACCCAGGTCAACAGTGGCATTTCCGGATCCTGCCCTCTGATTGGGAAAAAATGTAATTATTTCTTTTTCCTGATCACTGGGGTGAATGAATACGCACATTCACAAGAGCATGGTTCCTAAGTGACATTTATTATGTAACATATGGTGGAAAATCGAAAGGATCTGTGACAGTCACTAGGGGGCCCTGGGCAGCAGCCCCTCGCTGATAACACTGCCTGGTGGTCCCCTGTGGCCAAGCCGCCACCCCTGGCAGCTCACGTGGCCTCCATCTCAGGACAGCGTGCTCCGAGAACTGATTGAATGTGACTTTTCATGCTTCCCTGAAGCCTGCTAATGGAACCTCGCACGATGGTGCAGAAGGCAGCTTGCACTGCAGCACACTGTAATCTGGCTAGAATTAAATGAGCTTAAATAACAAATGCTCAGATCGTGGTTACTAATTAAGAGTGATGCCAGCATGCCTATAAGTTTTACATATGTTCCTCATTTGGCTGAAATTTTGACAATGAGTAATGTAACACAGACTTGGTCACCTGACTTCCAGGCAGATGCGCTGGTTGGCTAGAAGCTAAGATTCCAGTGGGAACTTTGAGACCCTGAGTCAACCGGTGCTCTGAAGACCATTGCATTGACCAGGCATGACCAGTCCAGGCATGAGCGCGTGAATGCGTGTGTGTTGGGAAGGAGTACTTTGGCTTGTCATCAGATCTGAACAGATGCCAAAGCCAGACAGTGGGATGGGCATAAATAATTAGTAAACTCCTGCATCTACTAGCAGCTAAATGTATTTATGTGTGTCTTACAAGTATCTTGTACTCAAGAAACAAGGAGAGGTTGAATCCAAAAAGAAATCTCATACACTGTGTGACAGCCCCTCTCCAGTGACTTTCTTGGCAGATGTTCCTTAAAGCAAGATCATAGAGCGTGCAGGCCCAGCGCCTCCAGCTCAGCCAAAGTTCATCACTCCTGAGGTGTAGGCCTTTCACCAGCTCCACAACTTTCCTCCCCCTCCACGTTGCTTTTCACTGCTCTTTTCTGTTATTCTTTGGTCTAAACCAAGTCCACACCAAATTTGGTCTAAACCCTGGTGTTTGGATTGTGAGGATTTCAGACAGACAAGAGACTTCTTTTATTTGGTCTTGTGGGACCTGATTCTAGGATCTATCTCGGCAGACAGTCAGCCCTGGGGAGCTGATCTAGCTTCATGAGTCTTAGCACTCTTCACCGGTTCTGACTTTGCCACAGTCCCCACCCCCCCTTCCATTGTGTCCCCGATACTAAGACAAAGTACCATTTGAGGTTAATCTTTTTTTTCCCCCTTTAAGAAGAGAAATAGAGTTCTTATAGTTATGTCTCATTCTTAGCCTGTTCCACACTCTATTACTTGGCTAGTTTTATAGGACCCTTCTCCTAGAAGGACTTTTCAGACTCTCTTATTACAGTTTGCTGGCAAACAGCATAGGCTTTATATGAGACAAACCTATGTTCTAATTTTGGGTTTTCCCCTCTGGGACAGATGACTTTTTCTGTCTCAATTTCTCTTCCATGAAATATAGATAATAATACCTACTGTACAAAGTTATTATGAAGATTAAGGGAAATAATGTATGTACTGCATTTAGCACAGGGCCTGGTGCAAAGAGACAGTCAAAAATAGTAACTAATAATATTATTAGCATTTCTCTCCTTCTCCAGTTACTTTCCTAATGACCTGAAATTTTGGAGTGAGTCAACAGGATTGGGTGGTAGGGAACACTGCTGATGCTCCAATTTTGTGGGTTATTGAATACTATAAAACTTCTTCAGGACTATACAAGTAGTACATGGTTAAAATCATTCAAAATCCAGACTTTTGATTTTAAAATATTAAGATACATCACTGCGTATGGTGGCACATGCCTGTAATCCCAGTACTTGGGAGGCTGAGACAGGAGGATCACAGGTTTGGGGACAGCCTCAGCAACTTAGTGAGACTCTCAGCAAGACCCTGTTTCAAAACAAAAAAATAAAAAGGGCTAGGGGTATAGCTCATAGGTAGAATGCTCCTGGGTTCAATCCCCATTACCACAAAAACAAAAAAAGAAACAAAAAATAAGATACATCAATAAACAGAAAGTCTATCTCTTATGTTGGACCAGCTAGCAGAGACTCTCTCCCACATTGTCACAATAAGAAAAGCCTAACAAATTTGACAAAAAGTATACACACTACCCTTGGCTTGGGGACTTGGGAATTCCATGACAAAACAGCAATTTGGGGCACTGTACAGTATGTAAGACAGTTGCAATGGTCCAACAATGTCACTTCCCCCTGTGCTCCAGCTGCTGAACCATAGAAGGCAGGTTTAACTAAAGAGAAAATCGTCCAAGGCTTCCTGCAGGGAGTTGTGTTATGTGAGTTTTAATTTTGGTCTGCAGATCTGAGCCACTGTCACACAGCGCCCTAGTCACCAGCAGGCCCCGGCTTTGTCATGATGGCTCTACTTCTTTGTAACCCTAGCGGTTTGGCATCAGAGTCTCGAGTTTCAGTGTATTAAATATTTACCAACAACCTATTGGCCATATGTCACTGGAGTGTGTGTGGTGACAGCCTCGCTCCTCGGCACCTTTTCAAGTGGATTCTGTAAGATCTGCGGGGTTCTGTGGGCTTACAGATCCTTCTAATAACCACCTCTTTTGTTCCTTTTTTTGTCCTCTTGTTCACTAAACTGGTGTCAATATCATGTGCAGGATTCTGAGGGAATGAAAGTGCCCAGTCTCTCCCTCTATATCCTTTCTCCCTCGGGTACCATGAGCGATATCAGCGTTCCCTACTCAAGGATTATTTATCTGACAGCGTTTGCTTTAACTAGTGTACGGGTGCAGAAGGCATTTTCCTTTAGAAATCAAATGATTCTGAGGCCTGGATTTTGCTTACATTGCTTATTTGCCAGTGAGCCCCGGTTCGTTTTATGTTGCTTTAAAGGAAAACTCACCTGAAATCATGAACTTTGGATTTGGATTTGTTAGGTTTTCAAATTGAAAGCGGTTCCTTGGAGAAAGCGTAGCTGTATATGACGCCAAGCACTGCTGGAGAAAGGTTCTGAAATAAATTACATATGTGATTGGACTTAATTAAACCTGTGAGAAATCAGATCTCCATTATCATGGCTCTGCTTCAGCTGGGATCCACTCAACTGATGCTTCCTGAGGGCCTACTGAGTGCCTCTTCCTTTGCAAGGCATGGAGCTAAAAAGATAGGCACGGTTTCTGCTCAAGGATTGTGGAGTTGGCTTATCATTTTTAGGGGGGAAATTGGTGGTTTCTCTTTCACACCTTGACATATATGAAATGTCAACAGCCTTTGTTTCTAAAGAAACTTACTTAAAGTGAACATGCTGTTAAGGGTGCACACCTTCAGAGCTTTACCAAATATATGTGGCCAATATGAGTTTTCATTCTCCCACTCTCTTTACAATTTATAATCTTTGTAGACTTACAATAATATATTTACCTTGAGTTATTCACTTATTGTTTATGTATGAGATATTATTGACTTTCAGTCTGCAAAGAACCTGGGAATTATGTCATTTTTCACAGGTTTGGGGAAAAGATGAGAATTTTGGTCTGAATTTAAGCTTATTAAAAAACTTAGTATTCAATATTCAGTTGATACTGTTTTATCTATGTTAACAAAAACATGTTGTTAATTCAGAGTTTTAATCTATTTAAAAATTTTTTTTTTTTTTTGCGGTACTGGGGATTGAACCTAGGGGCTTTCTACCTCCGAGCTACATCCCCGACCCTATTTTTTATACTTTATTTTGAAACCAGGTCTCACAAAGTTGCAGAGGCCTCACTAAGTAGCTGAGGCTGGCCGCGAACCCGGATCCTCTGGTCTCCGCCTCCCAAGTACTGGGATTACAAGCGTGTGCCACCACGCCCGGCTTCTATTTAAAATTTGAGCATCAAGCTGGGCACAGTGCCTCATGCCTGTGATCCCAGTATTAGAAGGCTGAGACAGGAGGATAGCAGGTTGGAGGCCAGCCTCAGGAACTTAGTGAGACCCTGTTTCAAAATAAAAAGTAAATTAGGGCTGGGAGTGTAGCTCAGAGATATAAAGTCCCTGGTTCAATCCCCAGTGCCACCAAAGGGGGAGGGAAGAAAGAAAAGAAAAAAGAAATTGAGCATCAAAGCAAGCAGATCCCAAGAGAGTTAAGTGTGGCCAGATTTTAGCTATGACCTCAATTTCTACTTTTGTCACAGCAGTACCAGATAGATGGAGAGATAGATATATCTATACAGAGAGATAGATAGCTCTAGATCTATATCTATATATTCAGTGTTATTAATAAATATTTTCAAGAATACCAAAACCTGATAATGCAAGTGATAGTAAATGATGTGACCAGAGAAAATGATTTATCGATCATAGCCGATCACATTTGTTTAATATTTTAATACGTCAGTGATACAGTGTTTATAATAGGAGCTATCTGTTTTGTCTACCAGCCTAGAGCAAACAAAAGTAGAAAACAACATATGTTTCATTGTTAATAAAATGGTATGTAATGTTGCAGTACGTATGCCACTTTGTGTTATAATCAGTTTCAGTTCACTGTGGGATCCATATGCAGAATGCATAAGTGCTTAAGAAATGAAGGGTTCCGGTTATTGCAGGTGTGTTATCAGTGGAGAGAGCTCAGGATTAAGAATTAAATGCTAAAGTTGCTCTTCCTGGTTTTACCACTTTATTTTAAAGGCTCTTTCACATATCCAATCTCATTATTTTGTTATGGTGAAGATTAAGAATTTGTTCAGATAGTGGTGATTTCAAAACAACGGGCTAATAGCAATTCATAATACTCATAGCTGATATTTATGTTGTACTTCGTGCCAGGCACTTTCTTTCTTTTTTGCCCCTCAGTATCTATTTATTTATTTTTAGTATACTTTTATTGGTGCACTGTAGTCTCACATCATAATGAGGTTCGGAGTGATAGAAGCATACATGCACACAGCGCTTGGTGTTTCCCTCTCGGTCCACCCAGCTCCCTCCTTGTCCCTGTACATATTATTGAGATTGTTCCTGATAACTTCATATATGTACATATCATCATTTGAACTGTTTCCTTTATCAAATCTCCCTTTTCTCCTCCTCACCTCCCTCCCCCAATCCCTTTCCACTATTGTACTGGGCTCTCTCCTCATTTATCTGAAGTCCCTTTTGCTACCTATTTTCTCTCTAGCTTCCACATATGAAGAGAAAATATATGACCCTTCACTTTCTGAGACTGGCTAATCTCACGTAGCATAATATTCTCTAGTTCTACCATTTCTGTGCCAGGCACTTTGTAAGTGTTCTTTGTATATTTACCCAGAACAATCCTTGGAAGGTACTGTTATTTCTCTGTTTTATAGCTGAGGAACCTGGATACAACCTTAATTAATATTTAATTGCATAGAGCTTCAGGCTTGTGTAGGGAGAATTCAAAGATTCCAGTTCTTTGTCGATTTGACCACCTTAGGCATATATCAGTGATTTATTGATTTGGTTCATTCAACTATATTTATCTAGAATGTGCTCTGGGTGGGGCATAGTACTCCATATGGGGTAACAGCAGGCACCAGGGACCTGATCTGTGACTACAAGAGACTATAGCCCCGTGAAAAAGAGAAAAAACAGGAAAGCTGATAAACACATTCAGTCAAATTCCAGGGCTAGGATGGAATGCTACGGAACCTATCACAAGGGGACAGGACCTTAATTCTAGCAATGCAAAATGTGATATGTGTGTGTGTGTGTGTGTGTGTGTGTGTGTGTGTGTGTGTGTATGCACATAGAGAGCGAGAGTATAATAAAGCTTGGGAGGAGAAGAGGTAGAGAGCAAAAGAGTTCCAGGCTGGACAGACAATATTGTAACACTGTCTCTGGGACACTGAAATTCCTCACTTTTGTGAAAGCAGATTGGGTGACTGTTATAGTTAGATATAGAATGGCCCCTTGAAGAGCTCATAAATTGGTGTTTGGAGTTGATGTGGTTGAGTCATGAGGGTTGTAATCCCAGCAGTGGATAAATCCATTTTAATGGATTTATCTGGGGGGTGGCCTGGGCCCGTAGTGTGTGGCTGGAGGGGTGGGTCCCTGGGGAGTGCGGCCTTGGGGATTATATACGGTTCCTTCTCCCTCGGCTCTCGCTTGCTTCTGGCCTCCATGATGTGAGGAGCACAGCCCACGTGCTCTCCCTCTCTCCTCTTCCTGCCTCCATGCCCTGAGATCCGCGATCTCCGGCCTCACATGCACTGAACCTGAAACCGTAAGAAAATAAATCTTTCCTCTAAGTTATGTGGCCAGTCTTTTAGATTATAGGTGTGAGAATGCTGACGGACACAGTGACTGCGGATGAGATGCTTGATAGAGGCACGAGATGGAACGAGGGAGGTCTACAAAGGTTAGATCACGAAAGTCTTTTAAACCATGTTAAGGAGTTTGGGTTTTTAACTTAAAATACCCTTCCCAAACCCATGTCATTTATTATAATCAACTGTGACCCTGAGCTTCCGAATCCTTCTCAACGGCTTTCTAGGTAGCCACTAAAATGAAAAGAAGTTGGCACTGAAATAAAAATTATAGCTATTTTGCACTCAATGTCATTCTAGAAACATTCTTTCATTTTATCCCTACTATATAGATGAGGACATTGAGGTCCACTGAAGGAAAAAGATGATACTTTTTCCACTTAGACCTGAGCTAAGAAAAAATATGCCTCTGTTTATTCTCTGGAGATAACAACTCTTAAGTCCTTGAGTCTGTTTCAGGCAAGGGACATGGAAAATAAGGAAATGGCAGGTCAGACCCCATTTTGGTGTCTGTTCATTTCAGACTCAGACATACAATTTCTTTTATTTTGGCTAATGCTTGGGCTATTTTCCTTTTCAGTTTCAGTGTTTCTAAACACAAAAGTGTTCATTCCACTTTCTCCTATCTTGGATAAGAAGAGATCTTGTTGCTTCCAATTGAGCTAGGGTCTGTAAGGACCAGAGTTTGTTTGTTTATAACTCTGGCTGGGGGCTTGAATAACACATCTATTTTACAGCTTCTCCTCCTTTTCATTTAAGTATAGCAGCCGGTTAGGCTCCCCTCCATGGATGATAGAACTTGAATGAGTCCAAAGAGGCCCAGAGTTTCAAAACACAAAAGTTTTATCTGCAGAAGTGGAGGTAAGATAACATCCATGCTTCAAATGTCATTCATTCTCCCATCGATGACAAGAGAATAATGTGGAATCTTTGTGGCTAAGGATTGTGAAAATAAAATCAAGTCAAAGCTACGCAGATGAAGAAATTAAGGCTTAGATGTTGACTGGCTTTCCTCCTAGCCCCATAGCTAAGAAATGCATGGTCAGGGGTTGAATATTTGTCTTAATAATGCCAAGCTCTGTGTTCTAACCCTAATACCATCAGCCACTAGAATACAATTATTATCTCCTAGGAATAAGAGGCCATTTTTAGTCACAATCATTATGGTGTTATGGGAGGCAATATGGATTTGAGCCAGGCTCTGTGGCCAGGCTGGCTTGAATCTGAACCCTAGCCTTGCTATTTATAAGCAGTGTGATATCAGGCAAGTTGTTTTGCCTCTCCATTCCCTTACCTGTATAATTTTAATCATGCTTATTTTGTAGGAAGATTGCATTAGATTAGGGGTTTTCAAATGTGAGGGTTCACAGAATCACCTGGAAGACTTGTTAAAATACAGACCCCTGGCCCTCTTCTGGAGTTCCTGATTCTGCAGGTCAGGGGTGGGGGCTGAGAATTTGCATTTCTTATGAGTTCTTAGGAGATGCTAATACTATTATCCAGGGAGTGCACTTTGCAAATCCTTACATTAGATAATATTTACAGATTTCTTTCCTTGTCCTTATTCCCTAAACAATTCAGTATAATAAGTATTTCTATAGCATTCACATTGTATTAGGTATTGTAAGGAATTCAGGAATGATTTAAATTATACAAGAGGATGTGCTTAGGTTATATGCAGATACTACACCATTTTATATAAGGGAATTGAGCATCCCCAGATTTTGCTCTCTGAGGGGGATCCTAGAACCAATTTCCCCATAGATACCGAGGGACATCTGTAAATACAATGCCATCCCTTTCTCCTCTGGAACAAAAGACAAAGGCCTTAGGGGAATGGAATGACAAACCATTAAGCTTTGATTAGGGGAGAAAAGAAAGAAGGGAAAGCTACTTATCAGTAAATTAAGATGCCAACACCTAAGGCCAAACCCAAGGGAGAAATGTAGGGTGGTAGATCCTGAAGGAAGGGAGATTTTTTGGTACTGGGGATTGAACCCATGGCCTTTCTACCTCTGAGCTACAGCACCCCATCCTTTTTTATTCCTTATTTTGAAACAGGGTCTCACTAAGTTGCTGAGGGTCTCCCTAAGTTGCTGAGGCTGGCCTCAAACCAAACCTTTGATCCTCCTGTCTCAGCCTCCCAAGGATAGGGATAACAGGGGAGTAGCACCACACCTGGCAGCTCCAAATCACATTTATCCTTAAAGGCAGTCCTGGCCTTGGCTGCAGACCTATTTCCAGGTGACACCCCAGGAAGCTGCCTTATTTGCCTTCCCTGAACACTGACTGTGAACAGTCTTAATCTACCTCCCAATTTGCAAAGTGCGGCCTTATAATTATCTCATTTGTTCATCCCAAAGAGCCTGCATGGCAGGGGCTAGTATGTCCATTTTTTTCGATATGTAAACAAAGGCTCAAAGAACTTAAGGACTTTGCCCAAGGTCGAATAGAGAGCCAAGATTCAGAACTTAAATCCTGAATTACAAATTCCTATTTTCCCCTTCTCTCTGCTAACTTCTTAGGTCTCCTTTCTCAAGGGGTTCTGTACATTCTCCATGCAGAGACTCTAACCCCAAGAACAAAGGCTGGTGTGTTCTGAATGTGGTTGGAATCCCACACATCTTTTGCACCTCGAGGTGATGTGAAAACTTGAGTTCTTTTACTTCCAGCCCTGAGTGCTGGGCTGCTCCCCTCAGAGCAGGCAGAGCCCACCCCGGGAGCCTGGGCACGCCCAAGGCAGTGCTGCAATTTTCCGGGATCTGGTCGGCCTGCTTTCTTGCCTTTTCATAACACTCACTCTTTGAGGATGTACATGCAGCTTTCCTTTGCATTATTTAAGAGATGGTTTCCAGTAAGGGAAACAGTTGAATTCTAAGTCTCCCTGTGAGGCTGGCTGTAGGATTTTCTAACTTAAAAATAAAGGCGCTTTTTCTCCTTCACTCATTTATTTGCCAGTAAATGGTATCTGTGCGTTTCCCAAACTGAAGCTAGGATTGCGAAAACCTGGGGAATCATCTTCCAAGGTGGCAAGAGAGATTTCCTCCTATGAGTAAATGCAAGCTCTAGGCTGGCCTCAGATCATTTGCATCACAAACAAGTTTAGCTTAGTGATTGATGGATTGATTGGTTCCTGATTCCTTCAACACCTACCATAAAGATGAGTAAGGAACCACATCTAACCTTGGGGTGAACATTGTCTTGAAGGGGTCAGTTTGGCCTCAAGACTTAGGCATTTTATATAGCATCTAAAAGAGGAACCCTTGCTGTTACTGAATATTTTACTACACTAATAGATAATTAGTTTTTATCAGGATAACGATTGTCTGTGAAAGAGCCATCCTGCTTTCTTCAGGCTCCCTGCACTCTTGATTTCATTCCTCTTCAAATTTTTATAATTTCAGTGGCTGCCTTCTCTCTTCTCTCTCCTCTCTCCTCTCTCTCTTTTTCCAGTACTAGAGATTGAACTCAGGAACCTTCTACTTCTGAACTACATCCCCATCCCCATTTTATTTTTTATTTGGAAACAGGGTATCAGTTGCTGAGGGTCTTGCTAAGCTGTTGAGGATGGCCTCAAACCTGAACCCATGATCCTCCTGTCTCAGCCTCCCAAGTACTGGGATTACAGGTGTGCGCTACCATACTTGGTTTTATGTTTTTCTTTTCAGAAATCCATCAACCTCTCCTTGATTTTCTTATGGTTATAGGAGGATAGCTGCACAGTTTGTTGCAGTCCCAAGATGCCCTCTCTCTCTTTGCTGTTTGGAATACAGTTAGACAGTACAACAGACACTCTTTTCCTAGTGGTCCCCTCCATATGCACAGCACTTCACTAATGCATCCTCCTGTAGCTCCCTGACTCTTTCCCACAGTGGAAGAGAGACTTAATCCAATGGGTAGGTTTGAATAACTCAGCCCCTTCCTCTCCATCTTCTTTAGGGGAAACTGTGACCTGCTTACAGAGGACATGAGGGTTAGGTGTGGAGGAGTTATATTATCAACTGGATTCTTTTAATCCCCACCAAATAGAAACATCCAGGCCTTTGCATTTAAAGTATTTATTGGTATGTAATAAGAAAAAGTGCCAAATTTGTGTTCATCATTATGCCAGGTCCTAGAGATACCAAGATCAAGTTCCTCCTCTTGAAGAGCTTTTGGTCCAGTAGGAGCCATGGGATTTTCCTGGATCTGGGTGACCTGTTTCCTTGCCTTTTCATAACATTCTGCCCACTCCCGCTGGAAGTAGGAGCTGCCTTGCACTGCGATGTTTGCTATAACAATTGAAGTTTGCACTAAGCGCGAAAGAAAGTTAAACAAAAACAAAGCAAACATGTCATGATAGAAATAGCAAGGCTGGGAATTTATACACACTCCAAACACTTCTAGGAATCCTTTAGTCAAGGTTTCTACTCTATAATTTTCTTCTTCCCAACTTGTAACACTTTTCTGCTCTCTTTTTCCTGGTATGGCAAGGAAGATGTTGGGCTCAGCATTCTCAGCTCTGCAGTTCAGGTTCCAATTTTGGCTCTCCATCTTTGTTTGGGTCTTGGGTGTTTGTCTTCTTATCATGGGAATCAGATAGCACCCATCTTAGCTGGGCATGATGGCACCTGACTGTAATTCCAGTTTTTGGGAGGCTGAGATGGGAGGATCACTGGTTCGAGGCCAACTTCAGCAACTTAACAAGACCCTCAGCAACTTAGAGAGACACTGCTTCAAAATAAAAAAATAAAAAAGGACTGGGGGTGTGGCTTGGAGGTAGAATGTCCCTGCATTCAATCCCCAGTAAATAAAATAAATAAATATAAATAGAAAATAAAAAATAATAACTATCTTTTATGGTGGCTGAGAGGAGTAAATATAATTCATACTAGTGCTTGGCCTGATTTATAGAAAAAACTCATTAAATACTAACTTTTGTTAATAATTATGTTATTTATAAATACTATGCTATAAAACACTATGCTATCGTTCATTCAACACTTATTCAAGAAATCTTTACTGAATACATCTTGTATGGCAGATACAGTTCTAGGGTCTGGGAGCTCTCAATGAATATGATGAGTCCTTCCTTTGACCTCAGGAGTCTATTTCTTCTTAGTCTCTGGATCTAAGAGAACTTTTATTCTTATAAAACATCTGCATTATGAAAGTTTGTACATAAGTTAAGGCAGAGTAGTAGGTGTGAACTTCAAACCTCTTCAAACACATTCTAACCAAGGGTCTAATTTTCATTTGGGGGGACTTTAGCCTGGAAAACTTCCATTTCCAAACACTCTTTAACCCTTTGAGGATAAGTGTTGTAATCACATTTTCCAAATATAAGTCAAGACCAATTGTCTGAAGTGATGAGAAACAAAGAAGTCTCAGCCACCACACACCTTACTGTTATATGCTACCATGACTTTTTTCTTCCGCTGTCTTCTTCAACAGGATTTCACTACTCTAGAAAACTTTTCCCAAAAAGTTAAAAGTTCCAAAGAATGACTCATCTTTCTTTTGGGAACTTTCCCCACACTCATTTGAAACTGCTTAATTTTTCAATAGACAGTACTCCGGGATTCTTTGAATTCCTTGCTTTAAATGTCTTATTTTGCTGTCCTAAAGTATGTCATAATCCTTAAGGAAATCAAAATACCTCCTTTTTCTCCAGAACTCCCCCAAACCTCATAAATGTCCTAGATTTGCCCAACTACCTTGAGATAGACCTCTGCCAAGGTAGTGAACCCTCACAGAAGTAAGCAATTAACTCTATTTTGCTTGACTATAATTATTTTGATAATATTTTAATGATAAAATAATATTTAAAAATCTGGGCTTTGAACTCATGACTTCCTCTTGGCCTTTTTCTAACTTTGACTTTGGGGTAAATCTCTGAATTTTAGATAGCCTATATTTCTGAAGAGAAATATTAAGAACAGAACAAATGTATAGGACTGTTGTAAAGATTAAATGAAACAAGTCATGTGAAGTTCATTGGGTTCATGAGCTATGTTATGGCTAATACTAAATAATAGCAAGAAGCCGGGCATGGTGGCACACACTTGTAATCTCAGTACTTGGGAGGCGGAGACTGGAGGATCCAGGTTCGCGGCCAGCCCCAGTTACTTAGTGAGGCCCTCCGCAACTTCGTGAGACCCGGTTTCAAAATAAAGGATAAAAAGTAGGGCCAGGGGTGTAGCCCAGAGGTAAACGCCCCTGGGTTCAATCCCTGGTACCGCAAAAAAAAAAATAATAATAATAATAGCAAGAAAATGAAGTGTCATGATTTGGGGGCCATTTGGCCCTTGTTCTCCTTATTGGGATCTGGTAACTTGATTCTATGAACAGACTTTACACTGTTTCTGTAAGAGGCTTACGAACACACTGCACTTTGGGGGTATACCACTTAATTCTTTAAGTGGAGACTAAAGTCAACAGTGGCAGAGTTGAAACATTCCTCCCAGTCTTTCCCAGACATTTCCCAGCTCAGCAGATTTGGCTAACCTGGCAAAATCTTAAGGAAATACATTTTCAGGAAAAATAAGCAGAGGAACCATTTTTGACATGACAAAGCTGTTGATACTGGTAGCAGAATGGATTGCCAGTTGGCTTCATTTAACTTAACTCTTACTCTCAGACAGATAGGCTGGGGACTGGCAGGTGGAGGGTGGGGAGCCAGATCACTCAACAGTCTGTGCGCAGACTCTAGGATTTGCCAAGAATGAGGGTTTGCCCCATGGGTGGAGGGAAGTGGATCTTTGATTGAGAAACTTTACCAAGGGACTTTTGGGGACTCCTGCTTGAAAAAGGAGAAAGACATAGACTACAGGTAGAACATTCCTGACCTCAAAATCTATTATCCAAAGGTCTTCAAAATCAGAAACTTTGAATGCCGATATTATGCTAGAAGTGGAAAATTCCACACCATGAAATGTTTCACATGTGAAATAATTCTTAAAAATTATATAAGCTGGGCGTGGTGGCACACACTTGTAATCCCAGTACTTGGGAGGCTGAAACAAGAGGATCGCAGGTTTGTGGCCAGCCTCAGCTACTTAGGTCCTTGGGAACTTAGTGAGACCCTGTTTCAAAATAAAAAAAAATTAAAAAAAAATAGGGCTGGGAGTGTAGCTCAGAGGTTGAATGCCCCTAGGTTCAATCCCCAATACTGCAAAAAATATATGTATATATATATATATATATATATATATATATATATATATATTTATTTATATACATATATAAGATTTATATATGTATATAAATTTACTTTCAGGCTCTGTGTATAAGGTATATATGATACAAATAAATTTTGTTTAAACTTGGGTCCCATCCTCAAGATATCTCATTATGAATATGCAAATATACCAAAATCCCAAAAAAAGTTCAAAATCTGAAACACTTCTGGTTCTAAAAATTTGAAGTGAGGGCAACTCAACTTGTACTACAAATTTGACATTTTTTGAATTGTTCAGAACTGGGTTATAATTTCACAAGTCTTCAGTGAAGTCCAACACCCCTCTAGTTCTATTCTGGTTTGTTGAATATTTGATGGATTATCACCCAATATATATTTATTGTGCACCAAATCCATGTGAAGCCTGTTTTCCTCTAAAATGCATCTTATTACATAGGGGAGGTAAATAAAATGATTAAAACTGATTGTGCTAGATGTTAGGGGATGTCATTCACAGGTATACCTGGAAGGGAGGAGCAAACTTGGGAAAGACAGACCTTTGTGCCATAAATACTTGATGGTTAATTTTGTGTGTTGATTTTATTGGGTTAAGAGATGCTCAGATAGTTGGCAAAACTTTATTTCTGGGTGAGTCTGTGAGGGTGTTTTGGAAGACAATAGCATTTGAATCAGTGACTGAGTAAAGAAGATCTGCCCTCACCAGCTGACTGAGCATCAGCCAGTCTGTGGAGCGCTATAATAGTACAAAAATGTCTGTGAAGGAAGGGTGAATCTCTTCTGCCTTCCTGGAGCGGGGCCATCCATCTGCACCTGCCCTTCAACTTTGGAATTCCTGGTTCCCAGGCCTAGAGACTTATACCAGCTGCCCCCTGACTATCAGGCCTTTGCCCTGGGCTGACTTACACTACCAGTCTCTTGAGTCTTCATGACAATCATGAGTCTTCTTGTGTGCCATAATTGCATAGGACAGTTCCCACAGTAAATCTCTTCTGTTATCTATTTATCTGTCTAACTGATTGACCCCCCCCACTCTGGAAAACCGTTACTAAGATATAGCCTTCAATTTTCAACTTATTCTGACCCAGTTAAGTAAAATAGAAGAGAAAAATAGCATTATTTCTTTTTTTTTTTTTGGCGGTACCGGGGATTGAACCCAGGGGCATTCTACCTCTGAACTACACCCCCAGCCCTATTTTTTTTATTCTTTATTTTGAAACAGGGTCTCACTAAGTTGTGGAGGGCCTCACTAAGTAGCTGAGGCTGGCCACGAGCCCAGATCCTCTGGTCTCAGCCTCCTAAGTACTGGGATTACAAGCGTCCGCCACCACGCCCAGCTGCATTATTTCTATACTTGCTAAACCAAACTAGATGATAATGATCAAGGTACAGATAAATGGCATTTAACTATTCTGTTATTACATGTTGTCTCATGGGCTAAATCATAGTCCTAGAGCAAGCCACCGGCATGTGACAAAGTTCTCATAGTGAAGAGAGTCCTACTGCATTTTCTTGTTTGAATTACAAACACCTTGTCAGTCTAGGATGTACTATGGAAATTGGTTAAATTTCAGGAGCCATGGTTTTGTTATTTGTTGACCGCCACATTGGAGTACATTTTGCCTGGCAGGAAGGTCTATGCTGAACAGAACGGAGCCAAGGAGGCTTAGTGTATGCAATCTTTGTGCTCATAAATTTTACATAATCCTTTGTTACGCTAGACCAATTGTTTCAAGTGTAATGTCACCTGTAGTCTGCTTTCAAGTGCTGTCAACATAATCACTGAAAAATTAATCAAACACTTCTTTCTAAGCCTAAATAATGTCAAATAATGAGTATGAATTGATTCTCTTTTTTTCTTCTTCTTTCAAATTTATCTAGCTGACTGACCTGAATCTTCTAATGAGCTGTTTTGATATTGATAGTATCTGAGCTTGGATTCTACTGAAAGAAAGAACCTCAGACAGGGACTTTGGAACCTGGGAGGGAGTCCCAGAAAGCAGATTCCAGGAGAAGAAGACAGGGAAAGAGGAAAGGCCAATGTAAGAGTGAGTTAATGGTATGGTGGCTGAGGCCTCCTGAGAGATGTGGGTGTGTCCCCGGGATCATCCAGCTGAAGGAGGGAGGCTGACACATTTATTCACTGGCTCCTGGCCCCACTGGTTGAGGGGACTCCAAGAGACATTAATTTCCAGGCATTTCTATGTGGCAGTTCCAGCTGAACGAACTCTTATTGGCTCAAGAAGACCTTCAGGTGAGCTGAGGATGAGAGGGACCCAATTCTATTGAAAGTAGCCACCATGGCTGAGTCACAGGTGGGCCCACTGAGTAGGAAAAGAGGTGTCACAGGCATCTTCTAGAGGTACATGTGGCCTTCTCTCTACAGACATCTTATTTATCATCTTTCTCTCAGAGTGCGTACCAAACTGAACTGGATCTTTAGAAAAAAAATCATCTTCATTGGCCTTGAATAAACACTCCTATATTCTCAGAAGTGGATATGAAGAGTCAAAGAAAAGAATTGCTGTTAAAATGAATTTCCAGAAGCATGAATAATTCAATATGTCTTCATCGAGGGACATTTATATCACCTCAGCTTCTCTATAAAAAGGCCAGGAGAAAGAATAAGTAAGAGTTTGTCCATGTTGAAGAGGTAGGAAGTGTATTTTTATCACTTATGCAATGGCCACAAAAGAAGCTTTGGAGTCTGTCTTCATAATGAGTAGCACACCCAGCAAGCCCCCTTTCCTTGCTTTAGAGAAAGTGTGGGGTGACAGGCAGCCACTGGCCCTGCCTAATTATTGCCTCCTGCTTTCTCCCCACTGACCACATTTGTGCACCTGGACGTTTACTCCAGATCTGAAGAAATAGATAACCTGAATGCTGACTTCCATGTCAGCGAGATCCCCTGCAGTGGAGATTTTGTTGTAGACAAAGTTTAATGCTAGCTACCCTCTGATGTCACGGGGGATGGAGGACTTGGCTTACCCAAAGGCAAAGAGCAAAGGTTCCCTTTCACTCTGTCATTGGCATAAAAGCTTGACTTGTCTGAAGTTCATTTTTTAAATGGTTTCAAAGGCTGCAGAGCCCAGAAAAGAACTGCGCAGCAGTTGATGACAATCTCGACATACCAAAGGTCTTGTGAGGTTCCCCGATGGACCTATCCTTAGGCCGGTGAGAGAGCTGGTGTGACCCGGAGCCCAGGAAGGTGGAAGTGGAGGATTTACAGACATACGTCTTCCGTAGAGCTGCTCTGCTGTTATGACATCAGAAATCGTCTGTAGGGAGCAGAGGAGAAACCAGGGGCAGAGAAACCCCCAAAGTGACAAATGACCCTAGAATTGATGGATTTCATCTCAGCGTTCCCTTGGAGCCAGAACTTGCAATGGTTTCACACAGCCCGAAGCTGGAAGATGAAAATACTTTATTTCATCCTTTCCGGGATATTTGTTGTTGTTTCCTCCCTGTGAACAAGATGATAATCTTCACAGCTAGGACCTTCAACCTCAGTAAAACATAGCATCTGCCTGACCCATGCTATTGTTCAATAAATATTTCTCGAAAGATTAGATGGAATCTTATGGTGCAGTGTAAAGACAAGTGAGTTGGGAGCAGGGAAAAAATACCAGCACTTGCCCGGGCTCTGTGACTAATAGCTTCCCTTAATCTCAGTTTGTTTATCCATAAAATGAAACATTAATTAAACCCCTATACTGAGCAAATCTGAATGCTTTGAAGGATACCGCTAACAAATACATGCTTAAGACAGTCTTTGTCTTCAAAAAGGTGATAATTTCCCAGGAGACACATTTATGGATAGGAGAGTGATGGTGGTCTCAAACACTGGACTCAGTTTGACTGGGATTCCAAACTCAGACCCACCACTCATCAGTCAAATGGAGATAGTTACAGACTACCAAGAGGTTTTTGTTGTTGTTTGGTTTCTAAACTTGTGGTAAAAACTTTAACAAGAGGTCCACCCTCTTAGCAAGTTTCTAAGTGTACAATACATAAATGGTGTTTAGCAGAGTTTTAGAGCTTATTTAACTGAAGCTTCATGCCCATTGATTAAACTCTCCATTGTTTCCTCATAATACTCCCTGCAAATCTTTACCATTTAATACTGTGAACTTGACCATTTTGGAGACTTCATATAAGCAAAATCATATAGTACTTGTCTTTTCATGATTAGCTTATTTCACCTAGCATCATGCTTTTCTAGGTTTATTCATATTGTCACACACTGTAGACTTTCCTTCGTTTTCAAGGCTATATGGTGTATGCTATGTTTTCTCTACCCATTCATCTGTTAATGGACATTTAAGTTGTTGTCACTTCTTGGATATTGTGAATAGTGCTGCGATAAACCTAGGGGTACCAAATTGTTGCAAAGATAAAATAATGTATATGAAGCTCATCGTTGTATAACATTCAATAATAGTATCTATTAATAATTAATTAATTAATTGCTAGGCATGGTGGTGCATGTCTGTAATTCCAGTATTTCAGAGGATTTGAGGTTCAAGGACAACCTCAGCAATGTAGCAAGAATCTCAGCAACCTAGCAAGGGTCTGTTTCAAAACAAAAACAACAAAAAGAGCTGGGGGTATAGCTCAGAAGTAGAATGCCCCTGGGTTTAACCCCCAGTACAAAAAAGAATTAATTAATTATGAACAAATGTGATAATAAAATTCTGATGTTAATGGTCAGTTAGCAAGTTCTGGAATGACCGGAGGAGATGGGAGGTTTTATACTGACCCTATGAATAGAGCAAGGGAAGGTGTTTGTAAAATCTTCAAAATTGTTTTTGATTTGGCTCATGAAATGTGAAAAGATTTCAGTGGAGAACATGATGGGAAAGAAAAACCTTCCTGGGAGGAGGGGAGCAATATTATAAATGTCAAGATAAGAGAAACATACCACTAAGCCATTCTATTTTGAATAGAAGGTTAGTGTGATTGGGGATCCTAGGGAACTTCACAAGTATCCCTTATACTGTGAAAGATTTTCTTCCTACAGGAGCAGAAATATTATCACTTTGAAGTATGTTGGAGACTCTTATCTACCTACTTAATTTCATTATTTCCCTTCTTTCTCTTGCTTTACCAGTAGGACTCTGTTTTGATCAGGAGTGTCAACATTCCCAGTTAAAAATATTCACCTTCCCTGTTCCCCTGTAGCTAGAGATGGCTATAAGCCCCTGTTCCATCCAGTGGAATCCAAGTGAAATTCTAGTGAGGGTGGAGGGGTTGTGGGCGAGCAACTATATTCCTGACAAAAAGGGATGGTTTCATCTGGCAAGCAGATTTTCCCTTTACTCATTCCTAACCTTTCCTGCTTCTGCCCTAAATACGATGCCAGGAAGAGCAGCCATCTTGCAAAATGAGGACAAAAGTCATGTGCTATGGATGGTGATATAGGATGCTAAAACTAGACTGAATGTTTGGTGAGGCCCTTGAAGATTAGCACAAGAGCTTGGTTGGCTACCTCATATTTCTTATCATAGGAGATTAAAAAAACTAAAACCTCAAGGTCCTATTTGGTTTAGCTGCTACAATCAAACCTCTGTTATATCCAACAGAATATGGTCTGAAATCATACATGCAGCAAGACAGGCCATGGTTGCTATGTCATTTTTTAAAATTAATTAATTAATCTATTTATTTTTTTGTGTTTGGCACTGGGAATTGAACCCAGGGGTACTCTACCTCTGAGCTACACCCCTAGCTCCATTTTATTTTTTATTTTGAAACAGGATCTCTCTAAGTTGCTGAAGCTGGCCTCAAAAAACTGTGATCCTCCTGTCTCAGCCTCCCATCTACTGGGATTATAGGTGTGCACCACTACACCCAGTTTGCTGTGTCTTTTCTCATATAATCTTATAACTACACTAAAGGATAATGTACCTTTGTTTAGGCACTTTTCGTCATAAGTAGGTCGAGAAAGAATAACTTTCTTTGATTCTCAAATACAGATGGTGCCAATTTACAACAGTTCAACTTAGGATTTTTCAACTTTATGATGGTGCAAAAGCAGCATGCATTCAGTTGAAACTGTACTTTGAATTTGAATGTTATCTCTTTCTGGGCTAGTGATACACAGTATGATACTCCCTTGAGATGCGGGCCAGTGGCAGCGAGCCACAGCACCAGTCGGCCATGCAGTCACAAGAGTAAACAACTGATACTCCAGTGTATCGTGTTGCTAAGCGATAATGTTCAGTAGTTAGGTATACTAAAGGCACTTTCAGCTTATGACATTTTCCACTTTGATGGGTTTTTCAGGATGTAGCCCCATTGTATGTCCTGGAGCATCTGTACATAGAACAAGTTAAAGGAACATAATAAAATTTCACTATAAGAGGTGAAATCCGAATTCAGTTTATGGGTCCACCATCCTTGCCCCAGGGTAAGTTTTGAAAAGAGTTAGAAATACCCTCTCTTTGCTGGACGGGTCTTCCTGGCCTCTGTAGGCCACTGAGCTATAAGCTACAGACAGTACTTCTGTGTGTGTTGTCTAGTAGTCTTTCAACCTCTACCCACTGAGCAATTCCAGCTTGTGAAGATTCTCACCTTCATATTAATGGGGTGAATTAGAGAGAATGGCACTTGGAATCATATTTGACAAAAAATAGAGGACTCATGAAATGAAATGCTTTGCTCTCTCAATCTCCTGGTGATGTGAAAGTTCAGGTTCATGTCAATGAAAAAAATCAAAATAAAAAAGAAGAGGGACTCTAAGTCTAGCAGATTCCTGAGTTAGAAGGAAGCCAGGATTATATCATTGAAAGCTATCAAAGAAAAACAGTGGCACCTTATTCTGAAGGACAGACCAGCTATGAGAGGAATTTTTTATAGCCAAGTTTTATTATTATTGCTGTTATTACAAGACTAGTTAATACTTGGGTACTCACCATATGTCAGGCACCAGGCTATTTACTTTACATGAGTTACCCTAGTTGAATCACAATTAACCTCATGAAATGGTACCAGCATGAGTTCTGTCTTAACAACTGAGAACATTGAGTTCAGAGATGTTAAGGTGTGCCCATACTGACACTTTAACACGAAACACTCTATCATTTTAGTTGGTACAGGCATAGTTTATTTTGGATAAATCCTATGTTTTCACTATTAGACCTATTGTACACTGAAGATTTACTGATTGGTAGATCAAGACCTAGTGGTGACTTTTAAAACTTTATCTGACAAGTGTCCAAAATGTTTACCAAAATCCCGCCCACTGCCCTTTTGGGCAGATCCTGATAATGATCACTTGTCCTAGATTCCTCATTGGGAGGGAAAAGAAGCGGTACCATTCTTCTTCTCAGATTCTTGAGTCACTCATCTATTTTTCTATCAGTTATCTATTGAGCCCCTAATATGTGCTAGTTTAAGACTAGGAGTGAAAGCAGAGGGCATCCTTGAGTATAGTGAAGTATCGAAAACACAAAGACAGAGAAACATAAAGCATGGTAAAGGAAATACCCAGTTAAACTAGGGAGAGGGGGATCCAGAGTGACGCAGGAGCTTCATCCTACCGGATGGATAGGTTCAAAGCCATCTCTGCCAATGAGAAGGCTGCTCCTTACATATGGCTAAGTTTTCCATCTTAGCTAGATATGGTCACCTCAGTCTTCTAAGTACTAGAATATATTCATCTACTTTGCAAGAACACCAAGGTATCTTCCAAGAAGCCACCTAGCGCCTTGAGAGGTACAATGACACCTGCTCAAAATGCTCAGTGTTAATCCTTATGATACAAAAAGCTTATTATGAGTGGGTCTGAGAATTGCTGGTTGATGAAATGTTCATTGTTAACCTTTTACACTAAGTAGTTACTAGGGCATCACTTACCACTTACTCATTTTCAAAGTTGTTCTGCATCTACCCTGTACCACCTCACATGACCCACTACTGATAGTGCAGAGATTTGTGAGACTAACTCCCTGATACCAAGGTGGCCACATCTACCTGGGGAGGCAGCATATACAGATTATTATAATAACTTATTTTAGGTATTATCATAGAGGTATGTTTAGAGTTCTGTGATTATTTCTGCCTCAGAAAATCAAAGAATTTTTCCAGAAAAGGTGATGTTTAAGATTAGCCCTTGAAACAGGAAGGGGGAAAGGTTTGCCAGGGAGCGCACTGGGAGTGGGTTGGGAGTGGGAACACTACGTGCCAATGCAAAAGCAAAATCAGAGAGGGAGGGAGATAGGTGATCGTCTGGGAGTGAGGTTAGCACACAGAGAGTATGCGCCAGCAGTCAGAGTCAAGACTGGAAGGGCGAGCTGAGGATTTATTTTGAACAACTTCAAATTCCCTTTCACCTCTGCTCCATTCCCACAACTGCCTAAATCTTTAATGACCAAGACATTTTGCTCTCATAATTTCAGGAAACCAAATGAAGGCAATTTATCACAGCAAATCCACAACTGACAGCCCTCCCTAAAATTATTTGTTTTTAATATCTCTGTCCTTTTCTTTGAGTAGCACTTTACCGGAATAGCTGACACCCTAACCAGGGAACATCTCCGCAGAACTGACTTAACAAATGTCTCTGCAGCACCAAAAAGGAGCTGTTCTGCTGGGCGGACACAGAGAATTCTGAGCATTGGTAATTTTAAAAATGCAAGGCATTGTTTTCCTGAATATTTGGCATGCTTTTCCTTCTTCCAGGAGATCTAGGATCCTGCCAGCCTTGAACTTTCTAGTCTTGACTATTTGTTGAGTTAGATGAGTGGAGAGAAAAATCGTCGCAAGCTTTTTTATTTTAGAATGGAAAATTTTATTTTATTCATCCTGATATAGCTGCAAAGGGAGCTGAATGGATTCACATAAATTTTTTTTTTAAAGAAGTTGGCCTTAGAGTTCAGGTGAAGTGTAGATATCTTTAGATTAAGAAGGACTTATTTTTAAAGGGACTATGGGAAAACCTGGAAAATAGGCTTGGGACAGATCATCTCTTGTTTTAGCTCTGTTATTCCCCAAAGGATCTCTCTCTCTTTCTCCTCCCCTCCCCCATCTGTATCTCTGTCTTTCATTTTCTTCATTTCTCCTTCTTTCTGTCACCACCCTAACCCATACCACACAGGCAGACACAAATTTATATACACATACATACAACATCTCAGTTCAGTGAACTATCATTTAAATGGTCATGTTGGCATTTGGTATGTTCCAGAAGAGTGAGTTTTCTGGATAACAGGAAGTTCCATTCTTCACACTCATTAACTTTTATACAAAGTTTAACTGCTCTTAGTGAAAATGTTTCTAAAATATTTGGCACACATCTCTGCCTTCTTAAACAAAGTATAGTAAACATACTTTAGCCGTTCTAGCTATTACTTTGAGGCCTAACCTTAAACTTTCTGAGTTTCTATTTTCTAATTGTTTTACTCTCTGCATTGGGGTAGCTACAGTGTTCTCTACCCAAATCTCTACCCACCCTTCATTCAAGAGTGCCTCCTGAGTACTCAGCCTGAACTGCTATTTGCTGCCCCCTGCTGGCACCTCATCACAATACCTCTCTACTTTGCTTGGGGGGGTTGGGGTGGGGGGGAATCCCCATCTTAACCCTTTGTTAGTCACAGTAATTCCTCATATTTAAATTTTGTATTTGTTGTACCCACACAAGAAAAATAGATTATGAATGTATAAATGAAATAATGTCACATTAATTCCCAGCAAAATTCCAAGGTGGATCACTAAAGGTGTGGCTTATGAGCTCTCAAAAATGACTAATGATAGCATAGATAACTCACAGCATTAGTGATAAGAGATCACTAAATACACATGGAACAATAATCCCATTAACCTCATCTCCTTGTAGGTGAGAATTCCTAGCATGGATTAGTGAAATGCCACAGACGTGGGTCACATTGATTTTGTATGGAATTCAGACTTGGTTGAGATCTTTGTGGCCCCCTTCCTTTTCTTGTTGGCTTTTCCTTTGCTGCATCAGCAGTCCCTTCTTTATCCATGCTGAAACAGAGGCATGTTAGCCAGAGGACTGCACAGTAACAGAAACGCTCAGTGAACAAATCCGAGCCCCTCAAGGGCAAAGATATCATTTCATATAAATCTTTTAATGTGTCTTTCTCTAACATGTATACCAGTGTGTGGTGTATTTGTGGAAAAAGTTTATGGAATATTTGTAGCTAGTAGGTTGATGCTAGATAACCTACTTATACTTCTGCCCTTTATTTTTATCAGCTATATAATAAACGTGTTGAAGCAAAACTCAAAGGTTCTAAGACACTTTAAAAGTCACTGTACAAAGATATAACTTTCTCAGATATTACCTAGTAGGGAAGAACTAGTTGTACCAATGCTAAGTGACCTCAGGTTTAAGTGAGATTTGAAGAGTGATTTTTAAAAATGCTTCTATCTTTATTTGTTATCTTATGTTTTCTCTCTCCTATGTAGTTGATGGGCCATTAGCTCTCCATTCTCCCTTCTTCAGTAGTAGCCATCCTTCTTCCACCACTTATTTGCTGATGCTAAAACTTCTGTGTTGGGGAAGCCAAACTGCATGCTTATTTTACATAATCCTAAACAAAACTGTTTAGAATCCTGACACCCTCTGGCCCTTTATGGTAATCTGAAGTTGGCTCCATTTCACCCAGTAGCAGAAGGCACATGGCCTTTGTGAGAATTCACCCTGCTCCACCCCCAGTGCCTCCACCCAAGTTCTGTGCTGTGGCTGTTTCCCGTAGACACCATTGCCAAAAATCTGATCTTTAAATAAGTGGGGCCATTGATGCGCAATCAACAAAAGACTACCTCTGTGTTTCTTTCTACCCAGAGCATAATCTGGCTCCTGTGTTGACTGGTTGACTGACTTGTGACTATATTGGTGTGTAAATCAGTGAACAAAAATACTTAGTGAGAATTTCCCCTCACTATGAGCAAGCTGCTCATCATGGGAAGTTAAATGAATAGAGGACAGTCTCAGGAAGACATGACATGGATAGTATCACAGTTAAATAAAAATCATAAACAAGAAAGGCGTGGGAGTGCATGCCTGTGATCCCAGTACTTGGTAGGCTGAAACAGGAGAATTGAAAGTTCAAGACCAGCTCAGCAAGTTAGTGAAACTCACAGCAACCCATTGAGACCCCATTTCAAAATAAAAAATAAAATAGGGCTGGGGATGTAGCTCAGAAGTAGAACATTTCTGGGTTCAATTCCCAGTACCAAAATAACTAAATAAGCAAGCAAATATTAGAAGCCAAGAGCATTGTCTTTAGCAGTCAAGTACATAGTACAGATTTAGTACCTTGACTTCAAGGGCCGTACTGGGTTACTTCAGTTAAGAAACTTTCAGGGCAGGCTGCTGAGTGAGAAGGTTCTGGTAAAAAACTCTGCCTTCTTGTTAACAGAGAGTTGCTCACTGTTGTCTTCAGGGACAGGGTTTGACTGTGTCTCCTCTTCTCTGAAAGTGCTGGGTCCATGTCTCTGCTTATGGCTCCAAGACACTTCTGTCTTTCCCTGTGGAGCCTGGTGCTTGCCCTACCTTCCCTGTAGATGGAGGGCCTGTTGAGAAGTTATAGATGCACTTCCTCCAATCTGCTAAAAATAGACTCCCTTGTGTACACTGCTTCTCCAAGAAATATGACCTGGTGACTATGACTGTTCAGGCTCAGCTTCAAGATGGAGATGGGAAAGGAAGGAATAGTACGAACTCAGAGTTGGATGAACCTGGCTCTGATTCGTGTTCCACCATTTCTTGGTTGTAATACTCCTGCCAATCCTTAGGAACTCTCCAAGCCTCATTTCTTTGTTTGTTTGTTTTTGTTTTTTTAATGTGGGTTAGAGGATAAAAAGGAGCTATGCATCAGGGGAGTGAATTTGGTAGAGGCAACTATGATTAAATAGAGGGGAAAAAGAAAGTGTTGATTGAGAGACCAGAGGAGAAGCCAGTGTCTGAAAAAGGTGATAAAGATCAAAACTAGGATATTCCCTGAGTGCCATGAGCAAGTGGTAGCTTTTAAAAATAGAAACTTAGCTGGGTTCTGTAGCACATGCCTATAATCCCAGTACTTAGAAGGCTGAGATAGGAGGATTGCAGGTTTGAGGCCAACCTCAGCAGTTTAGTGAGATCCTGTTTCAAAATAAAAAATAAATAGGGCTGGGGGTATAGCTCAGAGGTAGAATGGCCCTGGGTTCAATCCCCAGTACAGGGAGGGGGGGTAAGGGGAAGGAGGGAGGGAAGGGAGAAAGGAGGGCAGGAAGGAGCCTCACAAATTCAGGGTATATGGTTGCTGTCAATGAAAAAAGAAAGAAAGAAGGAAGGAAGGAAGGAAAAAAAGAAAATCAAAGCAACAAAACACATGGTCTAGGTGTTCCTGTTAAAAGTCATGATGGGAAAGATCAGCAAAGAGATGATTCTGAAACTTCATGAGGGCAGGGAATTTGTCCATCTTTTTATTCTAGCACTTTCTACCATGTGTGGTTCCTATGGATAGTCATTTGATGAAGGTATTTGGTGAATGGAAGTGCCTTGCATCCTAGCCTTGCCACATCCTGGTTCAGTGCTATCTGGGTATTAATGGAGGCTGTGGCATGTGATTGATATCCAGTGCTAATTTTGTAAGAGTTGAAATCCAATATGGCCCGGGTGATTTGACTTTATGGCATATGTTTGGAAGACTAGACTTTTGAGTAAGATGGTCCTGAGTTCAAATTCTAGATTTCTTATTTATTAGCTGTGTCCAGTAAGTTGTGTTTCCTGCCCTGGGACTCTTCCATTTTTTTTATAAAGTGGGGATAGTATCCTCAACTTAAAGGGTATAACAAAAATTATTGATAATGGATATAAAATGATTAGTCTACTGCCTAGGACATAATTGCATATACATAATAATATTTAGCTATGTGTTGTTGTTGTTAGTACAATCACACCCTATGCTCTCTAGTCATGGAATAACTGCCAGTCTTTGTTTGTGAGCTGGACAATATGAAAGTATCTAGCTCAGTGCAAAACTCATGAAGCAGGCCAGCCGCACGCCTGGCACTCATGAATCAGGTTTATTAATAAACCTACATCCGGATGGGGACTTGGCCAAGCCAGGCTTTACCTTTTGCTGTGCTGCACTTTTACGTTCTTGTCAGGACACCTAGGAAGCATCTGAATGAAATATCTGCCTTTCCTAGTGGTGCAGACGGCTAACTCACTGCTGAAACACATAGCTATCTCCTCTACCCTTCTTCCATCTAGGATGCACTGGCCTGAGCCACTGGCATAGCACTCGGGGCACCATGTATATGCCTGTCTTCTGCACCAGTATTCACCCTATTCCACAAAATATGCAAGTAAGCTTTGGGGCGCTAACCTATAAACTATCATTACTAACCCCCTCCCAACCCATCTCCTTAAATCCCCCATCGCTGTTCTGCAAACCCTCACCATCTACACCATGATATCTATAGAGGCGATTGGTTTAGTTCCAAAAACCAGCATACAAATGGTTTCCAGACCATGGCTGATTGGGATGTTGTCGTGTTAGTGTAACTGCTGTGAAAGGCCATGTGCTACAGAAGACATGTTCTGGGAATCTCAGCTCTGTGCTGAGTTCTGCTGCGCACTTGCTCCTGACCTTGGATCAGTCATCCCTTCCTCTGAGACTCAGTTTACTCATCTGTAAAATGAGGGGTTTGGGTTAGATGCCCCCCTGCAGCCCCCTTCCAGCTCAAATGGCCTCTGATTCAGCAAAACTCTTATTATTGTAGCTCTGAGAAGAGGCTTGTGTCGGATTGATTGCGGTGGCCACTGCGTTCCTGGCCTGTCACAGTCCTCATTTCTTTCTTTCCCCTCACGTCCCTGTGGTATTTTGGCACAAGATGAGTCACTCTGCTGGCTGTGGCATACTTCCGGAAATGGACTGCCACCCTCTTTCCTGGCACAGGGAGGGGGAGTGTGACTTTTTATATTCCCTCCTATTGATTAATGGCATCTACTACCTAAGAATTATGATTACTCTGGTCTCATCAAGCCACATCTGTGAATACAAATCCAATGCGTTACTGCGACCTCGATGAGCTTGACCTCGGAAAGGCTTTGGGAACACTTCTGAAAACATCTCTCTCTACCATTGAAAGGTTCACAACTATTGTTTTCCTCTTCTGACTCATCTTTGAATCAGTAAATTAAATATGTATAACTTGTGAAGATTTCATTTTTATTAAAGCAAGGTGCTTTGCTGAGCAAAGTCAGGAGTCAGAAGTATTCAGCTCCCCTTCTCTCCCTTCTCCATGATTTTATTTGTAGTTTCTAGTTTGCAGGAGGGCTTTCAGAGAGCTGCTCTCTCTCTCTGTCTGTGACTCTGGCTCTTTTCTGTAACATAGAGGAGTTAAAAAGAGTTGAATATGATCTGCTCTTCTAGGGGACTGTCAAGACTTGAGGATCCAGAGGCTGTTTCTCAAGTAAGTGTTGGGTATTATGACTTCTGGGACATTGTGTCTTCCTCTGGAGTTGGGAAGAGTCCTTTTTTTTTAATTTCCTTTATATTGTTTGAGACATGCTCTAGAACATCCTTTTTTGATGGTCCTCTTATCTGGAATATTCTTATCTTACCCATCTTTCCCCATCTGCTACTTTATCTACTCCTAACTACCTCCCACCTCCCCCCACCCACAAGAAGACTAGTATATTTCATTACCTATTTAAGCCTTTCTGCCTACATTCTTTTTTCCTTATATGAATAACTATATGGCTTGACTTTCTCATGTTTTTAATAATTTGATTGGGTAATATGTCAGATTTGTCTATCGTTTATTTCTAGTATGCTATTCTTGTCTTCCCTACTAGATTGGAGGTTCCTTGAGGGCAAGAGATCACATGCTTTTAAGCTAATAGATACATATTCATTGATCTCTTTCTGATTATGGAACTCATTATTATTTCTTTTCATCCTTTAAACTATACTTAGCACAAAATTTAGGTGTTACCAAAAACCTTTGTTAATTAAGTAGCATAAGATATCTGAAGAAATGTAATTCTTACCTGTTAAATACCCAAAGTAGTGGGGATCAGAGAGGTTTAAAGTAGTGACTTAGACTGAATTCTGAGCTTTCTCTATGTGTTTTAGTCCAATTTCTTTCTCCAAGTCTCTATTAAGTACCAGCCGAATGCCAGGCAACCTTCAAGATACCAGATATGCCAAGAAATTGCCAGGCCACCTGTACTTCATCTTTGAGCAAGTCATTTAACATTTAGGGCTATTTTTCTTTTACTGATAATTCTGCCTTGCAAAAAAAAAAGAGTTTTTGAAATTGGGAGGTACTGAGTTATTCTTTGTCCTTCTCAGTGTATTGGGAGGATTTGCTTTTAAAAACTGATCTTTTCTTCATGATAGGAGACATCCTTCTCTTCATTTATGTCATTTTCACTTTCTGGAAGGGAGATGCCTCCTGAATGGTAGTTTTATGTACCTACTGTAAGAAGTATGAATGACAGCGAGTTGCTCTTGTGACAACCTGTCTTTCTCCTTCTCCTTCGCTTCTTATATCTAGTAGTCAACTTAGCAGTTAATTTTTTTCTCTTTCCTTTTGATCCTTTCTCCTTCCTTTTCTAACTGTTGTTGCCACCATAGTTCAGACTCTTATCAACTAAGTAATTTTCATTCAGTTAACATGTATTTATTGAATTCTTAGCATAGTCACAATTATAGATCCCAGAATACAGGAGCACACAAAACAAAGCAATAAACCTGATATAATCCTCCCCTCATGGAGCTTACCGTCTAGTGTAAATTTAGAAGATAAATAAACAACTGAAAACAAGAGCATGTTATGTGAATTAAGAGCCATGAACAAAAATAAAGCAGGAATGTGAGCAAGTAATTCTGATGTTGAGGGCTGCATTTTTTTTTAACAAGGTCTCTCTAGGTTGCTGAAAGTCTCACTATATTGCTGAGGCTGTCCTTGAACTTGAGATCCTCCTGTCTCAGCCTCCTCCATACTGGAAATGCAGGCATACGCCACTATGCCTGGCTCTGAGGGCTGTGATTTTAAGTGAATAATAAGGGAAGATAATCTCTGCATAATGACTTGAAAAGGGTGGCTGATGGAAGAACATTCCAGGGAGGGTGAGCAATTTATAGCAACATCTCTGAGTTGAGGGTAAGGAAAAAAAGATAAGAAGACAGAGATGCAGGGCAGGGGTCAGGCAAGGCAAGGGCCTGGTGACCCTCAGCACTGGCTTTTGTGCCAAGTGAGAACACCCTCTGAAGCATTTTGAGAGAAGGAAAGATGTGTTCTAGCTTATATGTTAACAAAATTATTCTAGTTGCTTTGTGTGAGACTCTGAAAGGGCAAATAAAGAAGGAAACCAGTGGGGAGCCTACTGCAGCAACCCGAGGGGGAGATGATGGTGACTTAGACCAGAGCAGGAGTGGTGGAGATGGAGAAACGTGTCCTGCATATTTTTGGAAGGTACAGCCAGGAGGATTTGCTTATGAAATGGATATGGTATTCAAGGATGACTATAAGATTTTTGGCCTAAAAAGCTTAAGAAATGGAGTTGCCATTTTGTATCAGGCGTATATTTGAGGCAATTGAGTTTGAGATGCCTACTAGAAATTTCATGTAGGCAGCTGTTTATAACAATATGGAGTTCAAGATTAAGGTTTGACTGGTAGAGTTAGTTTGGAAGTCTTCAGCATATCGATGGTATTAAAAGCCATGAGCCTGGATGAGGTAATCGAGAGAGTTAATAGAGACAGAAGAATGAAGAAGCTGAGCCCCAAGGCATTTCAAGATCCAAACTGAGAGAAGAGAGGAAACAGTAACTCAGAACAACTTGTGAGGAAGAGAGAAAACAAGAACCAGAGTGTCCCATAAGCCAAATGAAGAAGGTGTGTCAAGAACAAAATTATGTCATTTGCAGGAAAATGGATGGAATTAGAAAATGTTAGAAATGCTAAGTGAAGTCAGCCAGTCTCAGAAACTCAAGGGTCCAGTGTTTCCTCTCATATGTAGAAGAGACCCTCAGTAACTTAGCAAGACCCTGTCTCAAAAAACGGGGCAGGGGGAGCTGGGTGTAGCTGGGCGATAGAATACCCCTGGGTTCAATCCCCATTACTAAAATAAATAAATAGCTAATAATAATGCTATATCCATATATGAGGATATTACTACCAATCTCACCAATATGTATGGGGAGGGATGAATAGTGGGCTGGGATCTGAAGGGAAACATGTCAAGACCTGTGTGCATGTATGTTTGTATCACTTGACCATCACTATGATGTATGATTACAATGCACCAATAAATGTATTGAGAGAGAGAGAGAGAGAAAGAGAAAGAGGGAGAGAGAGAGAGAGAGAGAGAGAGAGAGCGCAAAGCTTTGTCAAATGCAAAGATGTGGATTTTTTTTTTTTTTTGCGGTACCGGGGATTTTACCCAGGGGCATTCTACCTCTGCACTACACCCCCTGCCCTATTTTTTTATACTTTATTTTGAAACCAGGTCTCATGAAGTTGTGGAGGGCCTCACTAGGTAGAGAGAGAGACACACACACAGGGAGAGAGAGAGAGAGAGAGAGAGCAAGAGAGAGAGCAAGAGAGAGAGAGCTGAGGCTGGCCGCGAACCCGGATCCTCCGGTCTCTGCCTCCCAAGATGTGGATTTTTGAAGTGTTCCATGAGCAGAATCCCATTGTTTCCACACCATTTTTTCAATATCATTAGGCTTACCTTCTTTAAACATTTATTCTGTCCTACTTGAAATGTTTTTCACTGGATTGAATGATCGTATGCTAAAACCCCCAAATGCCTGAGTTTGCCACTGAAAGTACTACAGAACATCTCCTCTCTCCACTCTCTAGTAGCAGATGGCTGGGCTCGTGGAGCTTTCTGACCTCCCATGTTTTTTCTCATTCTGCATCTTCGTTTATGCTATATTCTGCACCGCATATGGCCTTCCTGTTCCTTTCTTAAAACTCCAATCCTCTCCCTACCACCCAGCTGAAGAGCCTCACCATGCCAAGCCTTAAGGTCTTCACCCCGCTCTGAGTCTCCATACCTCACGCTACATCATTCACAGTGGCATTTGTCCTGTCTCATGATTTTATAACGGTCACATGGGCAGGTATCTCCTCTTCTTTGTGAGATTGTGAGTTCCTTTAGAGTAGGAGCCATGTTGTAAACCCCATAATTTTTGTAGCTCCTTGAAAAACTAGGTCTTCAGGAGTGTGTACTGACGCCTTCAAGGAAACTTAGAATCATTAGAACTTTGAGGGGAAATGGAAACCTGGCATTCACTATTTGGCAGGTCCAGAGATTTTCTTTCTTTCCTTTATCTACCACCAGTGGAATTCTTTCTTTACATGATAACCTTGCAGGAAATTTCATTCTGTAAAGTAGATAAATATGGAGTCACTATAGTTAAGGGTAGAGGGCAGGAGTCCTCAGCTTTGCCATTTGTCCATCCTTCTCTTTCAGACACTCCACTGGTACCCTAGGGCGCCCTCAGAGGTACTTCCATGGGACCCAGTTTTACAGCTGAAGAATCTGAAATTGAGAGGCAGTTCACACAAGTAGTAAACATCGCACTTGGCTTGCCTTACGAAAAATGAATGAATAAAATAATTAGGTAATGGCTGAAATAGAGGGGAAGTGGAAAATAACATATTTATTATTCACTGCTGATCATGAACTGGTGCTCCCCTGACTTATCTTCCCGACAAGGAGGAAAGATCACAAGACCCATTTTTCAGATGCGGCTAGAGATGGGGAGTTTAGCAGATTGCCGCAAAGAGATAAAAAATGGAATTCCAACAAGGGTATTGACTGAGGAGGCTTTCATTCCTTCCTTCATGGCAGACCCACTCTGGAACAGAAGGAATAAGTGAATAGGAATAAGGAAACATGTTCAGAGGATTGTTTTGAATTTATACAACAAAAAGTCTTACAGTTCTTTTCTCCTCTCTCCTTTTCCTCCACTGCAACTGCCTCCTCCCCCTCTTCTTCCTCCTCCTCCTTCTTTCGTCTCTCTCTCTCTCTCTCTCTCTCTCCCTTTCCTTCTCCCTCTCTCTCCTTCTTTCTTCCCCTCCCTCTCTTTTAGATACAATGTCAGTACAAGACAATGGTAAAGCTAACTTATTGACAAACAGCTACAGAATGATCTAAAAGTCATTGAACACATGTTTTATAAACTTAAAAAAAAGCATACTGGGGGCACAAGACAACATCCACTATTTCTCATTTTTACTTTTTCCTGCAAACAGGATCTCTCAGCCAGCAAAATTCTATCACTCTCTCTGTGGGATGGGGGATATCTCCAACTAGTGTCACTTAGTAGTGTTAAGTGGAATAAGGCTATAAATATTACTTTGGGAGGGTCTTTGCAGGACAGTTTATGACATATTACATTTTTTTGTATTCCAGTTAGGATTTGCCTAGAAGTGCTACAGACTATTAAAAATTAAGTGACATGCCTTCTTATATAGAATATAAAATACATCCATTTCAGGAGCAACTTAAATGCTAATTATTAGAAGTTCTAGAGTCTAAATTTCTACATTCTAAAAACTGTTAATATTTCAGTGCATGGGAAGAATAATTATGTCTTCTATTTGTGAAATGACTTTCCATTTTATGACTTGTTTTACACGTCATGCCTCATTTAATTCTTATAACAATCCTAAAATGTAGGTGATAGCATCTCTAATTTAAAGATGAGGAATCCAGGGATCACAGGGCTTAATGAAGATAAGAGAACCTCAAGCCTATGAGTCATAAGTTCTACATGTGGCAGCAAAAATGCTTCTTTTTATGTTACCATATTGTTTATTATAATGAAGAGGCATATCTTTCCTTTCCCAGGTAGAAATTCCCCAGGTCTTACAACCTTAGTATTTTCTAAATAGCATATTAAACTGAACCAGTGGAGCACATAAATGGTTTTCTGAGTACTGATAGAGAAGAAATAACTATAATAAAACAATATGTTCTATGTGGCAGTATGTAGTTGACTGAATACATTTATGTATGCTATGATATTTAATTCTCCCAACAGTTCTGGGAAGCTGAGTAGTCAAGTATTCATGTGTAGATTTTATAGGTGAGCTGGCTAAGTGACCTGGTTAATGTTGCACAGTCAAAGATTGTAAGAGAAGAGACACAATCCAAGTCTTTGATGTCAAGTCCAGATATGCTCTGTGTAGAATGAGGAACACATTATTTGGCATATGGTAAGTGTTTATTACATGGTAGTTGGTTTTTTGTTTTTTGCTGTAATGGTTATTCACAACATTACACTGATTTGTAAGTATATTTCTCCTTGGCCAACTTGTCTGATTCTACAAACCTGACCAGTGAGCCCGCTCTTTAATCCTCCTGATAAACCATTTGGCTGAAAACAATTAAGCAAGAGTCTAGATGTAGAGACTGAATTTGAGTGGGCTGATTATTGAGTGGTCAGTTGAGAACTTTGCAAGCAGAAATGGGTGTTATTGTATAGTGTGGCGAGCTTTCCAGATATCATTTTATGCCTCTTCACCAAGACAGTCCCTAGGATTTATTCATTTTCTCAAGGATCCAGGGATGGAGCAAAGATGCCACAGTGACCACTTGTAATCATTGAATCTTTGGAGTGCTATAAAATAAAAGTTGCAGTGATATGGAGGCAGTCTCCTACAACTACTGAGATAAGTAATTGGGAAATCTTTTATTCAGGATCATATCTGCAGGACAGAGCACTATGTGTCTGTTTAATCCAGAACCTTACAAACTTAATTAAACACTATAATAACTATCATTTATTGTTTGCTTATCATGTGCAGATCACTGTGGTAGGTAAATTAGATTTAGGGAGACCAGACAGTAAGTTTGGCTGGAAAAGTCCCAATACAACCTGTCTGTCCTTACCATATAGATTAATAGTGTCTGTATTAGTCAACATTCCCACTGATATAATCTAATAAAACCTCCTGACCATACAACTTAGAGGAAGGAAAATTTATTTGCTTCTGGTTTCCTTAGAAGTTCTGGGTTCAGTCCATGTGAGGCTGGCATCTGTATCTTAGGGCATGGTGGGGGAAGTGGAGAAGGGGAGAGCACAGGGCTCTGTTCCTCACATCATGGAAGCCAGAAGCAGAGACAGAGAGAGCACAGGCTTTACTCTCACATCATGGAGGCTGGAAGCAGAAAGACCGCACCAGCAAGGGGAAGAGGAACCACATATAACCCTCAAGGCCACACCCCCCCCACCCACCTTCTCTAGCCACACCCTTCCAGCCTGGCCACCACCCAGGTAAACCCATTACATGTCAACCCTGAGCTTAATACATGAGCTCTTCAGGGGGCATTATCTATCCAGCTACTACAGTGTCTCCTTCCACTCTTAAAAGTGTCCCAGAAAGAAACAGATGGATAGATAAATAGGTAGATAGATAGATGTGATAAAGAAAATTCGGAAAATATTAATCATGGAACCTAAGTGGCAGATATATATGTTTGTATTTGAAAGTTCTCCCATCTTTTCTGTTTGGAAGTTTTCATAATAAAACACTGGGGGGGGGAGTATCTTAGTTTGAATGACAAGTCATATAGTTACCCAATATATAGATGATTTAATTTAATACTTAGCCCTATATGTTAGATACCATGATTATACACACTGTACAGGTGTCAAGGTTGAAGCCTGATAGGTGAGGTGACCCACACTTGCACACCTGGTAAGTGGGAAGGATGCCAGGGCTGTGCATCTCCAGAATTCATGCACTTGGAAACCACGCTATACTTCCCCAAGTTTGGTTTACCACAGCGGTCACAGTAAACATCTTTTCTTGTAACAGCTTTTTAAATTCCACAGAGTTAGTGTTTCCCAGAATATATTTTAGGAGATTGTCACAGAGCAGAGCAGAAAGGAGAGAAACTCACATCTATTTATTTGTCCTTTTTACTATGAATAGCTGCCTTTTATTGATTAACTTTCTATCAAATACTTTATATGCATAACTTCATTTCCTCCTTATGGTGAAACTATGAACAGATGTTAATATCTTTATTGTATGTTGAAAACGTGGACTCTTGGAGCTCCCCAGTCACCTATCTGTGGGCCACTTCTAATAGGTTTCTAAGTTGGGATTCAAACCCAGGGATATCTGATTCCTCCTCAGATACTCAGTCCACTCTTGCACAACTGCCTTTTATTAACTTTTTTTTTTTGCGGTACCGGGGATTGAACCCAGGGACGTTCTACCTCTGCGCTACACCCCTGGCCCTATTTTTTATACTTTATTTTGAAATGGGTCTCACAAAGTTGCAGAGGGCCTCACTAAGTAGAGAGAGAGAGAGAGCTGAGGCTGGCTGCGAACCCGGATCCTCTGGTCTCTGCCTCCCAAAGTATTGGGATTACAAGCGTGCGCCACCACGCCTGGCTCTTTTATTAACATTTTCACTCTGCCTCCTGTAATCAGCTTGGACTAAAATGTGAATATATACCTATGGAGAGAGGCCTGGAGTATTATGAGTAAATGTTATTATTATTTTTTTTTTTTGCAGTGCTGGGGGTTGAATCCAGGGGCATTCTACCTCCGAGCTACACCCCCAGCCCTATTTTTTATTCTTTATTTTGAAACAGGGTCTCACTAAGTTGCGGAGGGCCTCACTAAGTAGCTGAGGCTGGCCTTAAACCAGGATCCTCCGGTCTCAGCCTCCCAAGTACTGGGATTACAAGCGTGCGCCACCATATCTGGTGTAAATGTTAATTTTGATGTGATAGATAGTACCACTGGAATAATTTAGAAAGTTTTCTCTCAGTGGTACAACACTTTTAGAACACAGTGAGGGTAAAAAATCAGCTTTTAGCTTGATTCAGTAGATTTTATGATATTACACTTCTATAAGTCCATTCTTCATTATTTATTGAATACTTCTTAGGATAGGGTAGTGGAATCTTATTACTCCTATTCCCTATTCTTAGGAAAGATGTAGAAATTATATTTATTGATTTTCTACTCTGTGTCAGATATGCATTTCTCTCTCTTGGTTTCTGCAAAATGGACATAACAACAATAAGCAATCTTTTTTGTGTGTGTGTGGTACCGGGGATTGAACCCAGGGGCGTACTACCTCTGCGCTACACCCCTGACCCTGTTTTTTACACTTTATTTTGAAACCGGGTCTCACGAAGTTGCGGAGGGCCTCACTAAGTAGAAAGAGAGAAAGACAGAGAGACAAGAGGAGAGAGAGAGAGAGAGAGAGCTGAGGCTGGCCGCGAACCCGGATCCTCTGGTCTCCGCCTCCCAAAGTACTGGGATTACAAGCGTGCGCCACCACGCCCGGCTAACGATAAACCCAATCTTGTTGAGTAGTAATGTGGAAATCAAATGACAGCTACAAAACACTTAAGGCAGTACTTACCACACATTAAGACTTCGTTCATCTATCCATGTATTCATTTACTCCACCAAGTTACTGGGCATGCAAAACAGGCCAGGCATCCTTCTCTGTGCTGGGTAGATCTGAGAATTGAATAGGAAAAAGGACCTGCCCTCCGGAAGCTTACATTTTCGTGAGAGAATCAGACAGCACATGAATGAGCAGGTAAATACATAGCAAGTGATAGATTCATCAGGATCATCTGGGTCGGGCTGCAGTAAGAAAAACATCCTCCACATTAGTGGCTTAACCCAATACACATGTTCTTATTGTTCACAATACATGTTCAAAGCAGGTTAATAGAGAGGATCTGAAATTCTGTTAAACAGGGATTGAAGACAGAAGTTTCAGGATGGACCTGGAGAGCATTATGTTAAGTGAGATTAGCCAGTCACAGAAAGTGAAGGGTCATATGTTTTCTCTCATATGTGGAAGCTAGGGAGTAATCAGGATAACAGAGGGCCTTCAGATAATGGAGGAGAAACTCCAGTGGAGCCAGGGAGGTGGTCTAGGGGAAGGAGAGGGGGAGAGGGAGAATCAATGAAGGAATCACTTCCACTGATATTATGTCCATATGTGAGAATACCAATGCCAATCTCAATATCCTGTATGGGGAAGGGGGGAAGGGGAAAGGGGAGGGAGCCAGGGGAAAGCTCAGCAAGTGCTGTGTGCATGTATGTCACTATCACTATGAACGACATTACAATGTGAGATTATAATGTACCAATAGAAGTATAAAAAAAGAGGAACATGGTAAATTGTGCACTGGCTCTTCACATAACAAGCTCTTCTCAGAAGACACAGGCCAGCCGGGCGTGGTGGTGCACGCTTGTAATCCAAGTACTTTGGGAGGCAGAGACCGGAGGATCCGGGTTCGCGGTCAGCCTCAGCTCTCTCTCTCTGTCTCTCTCTTCCCCTCTCTCTACTTAGTGAGGCCTTCCGCAACTTCGTGAGACCCAGTTTCAAAAAAAGTATAAAAAAATAGGGCCGGGGGTGTAGCACGGAGGTAGAACGCCCCTGGGTTCAATCCCTGGTACTGCAAAAAAAAAAAAAAAAAAAAAAAAAAAGAAGACACAGGCCACATTTCACTGGCCACAAACAAGTCAAATGTTTGTGCCTAATGTAGAGTAAGGGAAGTACAATGCTGCTTGTGCTTGGAAGGGACATAGGGGGCCACGTTCAGTGATCTGAGACCTGGACTAGAAATAAGGCAGGATGATGGGAATAGGGTGTGTTAGGGGAGAGTGCTCACTTATTTATATATTTGTTTGTTTGTTTGTTTTCTCTCTCTTTTTTAGTTGAAAAAAAGGGAGAGAAAAAAGGTAATTCATGTACCACACAATTCACTCATTTAAAGTGTAAAATGAAGTGATGTTTAGGATATGAAGCCATCTTCACAATCAATTTTAGAACATTTTCATCATCTTGAAAAGAAACCCTACACTCTTTAGCTATCACCCTGCAGTCCCCTCATCTTCCCCACCCCATTCTCCTTGCCCCCACTTAAGGCAATCACTAATCTTTCTGTCTCAATATTTGTCTATTCTGAACATTTCATGTAAATGAGATTATAACATGATAAGCAAACTGATTTCAAGGTTCATTCATTAATGGCATATATCAGTAATTCATATTTTTATGGCTAAATAATATTCCATTATATGGATGTAGCACATTTTGTTTATCCATTCATCAATTGATGGACATTTGGGTGGATTTCTCTTTCTGGCTATTATGGATGAAACTTCTGTGTACAAAGTTTTGTGAGAACATATGTTTTTAATCTCTCCTGAATATATGCCTGGGAGTGGAATTGCTGGGTCATGTAGTTAGTTTATGTTTAACCTTTGTTTTTCTGGTACTGGGGATTGAACAGAGTCATGCTCTACCACTGAACTATATCCCCAGTCCTGAGTTTTTATTTTGAGTCAGGGTCTCACTAATTTGCTAAGGCTCATCTCGAGCTTAGGATCTTCTTGCCTCAGCCTTCCAAATAGATGGGATGACAGACGTGCAATCACTGTGCCTGGCTTAGAGAATACTGTTTTATATAGAGCAGTCAGAGAAGGGATCGATGGTAAGATGACATTTAAGTAGAGACATGAAGGAAATGAGGGAGTACGTCTTGTAGTTCTTATCTAGGGAAGAGTTTTCTAATCCAGGAAGACAGCCACCACCTTGAGGTAGGAGTATTTTTTAACATATTTGAAACACAGAAGGAAGGCTGGCTGATTGAGATGGAAGGAGCACAGGAGAGAGTGAGGGAAGAAGGTCAAAGAGAGATCAGGGAGTCAGATAAAATAGAGCCTTGAAGGTCACTGTGAGGACTTTGGCTTCCTTCCATGCTGAGTGAGATTAGCAGGCTTTGGGCATCTTGAAAGGAGGAGAGGCAAGGTCTGACTTACACGTTCAGAGACGCGATGGTGGCTTGAATCTGTGTGGGAGCAGTGGAGGTGGTGAGAAAGGGTGAGATTATAGGTACATTCTGAAGGCAGAGTCCAGAGGATTTGCTCACACACCAGATGAGGGGATGCAAGAAAGAGAGAGGGTGGTCAAGGCAGATCTACAGCTTGGAACATGCACAGGTATAAGGATGAAGTTGTATTTTGGAGGTAGAAACTTTGAGATGAGCACTTACAAGATGTTATCATAAGTACTGTGACTATTGAATCTTTATAGTAGCTCTAGTAAGAACATCTTACTAACCTTGATTTAAAAAATACAGATCTGATGCTCAGTAATGTTAGTGGCTTATCCATGCACATGGTTCTGAATCATTTGGTTCCTAACTCCAAGAGATAAGATCCGTGAATAATTGCAAAGCCTATTACTTCTATTCTCCTGGTTTGTTTGGTGATTAGCTGGATTCTGATATATTTTAAAATTTTTTATCATGTAGGCTAAATTACTTCAGAAGTGAGTAAGCCGGGCATGGTGGCACATGCTTGTAATCCCAGTACTTGGGAGGATGAGACCAGAGGATCTGGGTTTGCAGCCAGCCTCAGCTACTTAGTGAGGCCCTCTGCAACTTAGTGAGACCTGGTATGAAAATAAAGAATAAAAAATAGGGCTGGGGGTGTAACTCAGAGGTAGAATGTCCCTGGGTTGATTCCCAAGTACTGCAGAAAAAAAAAGAAGTGAGTAAAATTCTCGGTATAGAATTTTTAACGGGGTTGCTGTCAAACCACTGAAGAACCTGAAGCTTTTATTAAGTGTATCAGTGTAAAATTATCAGTAGCACCACTGCTGTGCAAAAAACATAAAAATAATAGCTAAATCTGGGCCAGGTATATCTGCATATACACATGCCAGATCAGAACATGTCCTGGATCAGTAGAACCAACTAGAGTTTCATTTTATTTTTTATTTTAAAATTTTATTTATTTATTTATTTATTTTTGCAGTACCGGGGATTGAACGCAGGGGCGTTCTACCTCCGCGCTACATCCCAGGCCCTATTTTTTTATCCTTTACTGAAACCGGGTCTCACTAAGTTGCAGGGTGGGGGGGAGGGAGCTCAGTAAGTAGCTGAGGCTAGCCATGAACCCGGATCCTCCGGTCTCCGCCTCCCAAGTACTGGGATTACAAACGTGCGCCACCACGCCCGGCTTAGAGTTTCATTTTAATATTATAAGTCAATATTAAGGTAGCAATGGAGAGGTATAACTATGAACTTATGGGTAATATATTATTATGTATGTTCTCCAAATTTTGTTATATATTAATATAAAATAATAATATATTAATATATCTACACTATATAAATAATGATATGTAATAAAGCTATCATTAATGCAATTATTATATTGTATAATAAAATAGTTATGTATTTATAAATTATAAAAGTATATACTTTACAACCTAAAATATAGAAATAAACATGTATTTTATATGATTATGTGTTTATATATTACATATGGTATAACAAATATAATACTGTTATATTACATATCTTTTTTTTTGAGGTACTGGGGATTAAACCAAGGGGCATTCTACCTCCAAGCTACACCCCCAGCCCTATTTTTTTATTCTTTATTTTGAAACAGGGTCTTACTAAGTAGCAGGGGACCTCACTAAGTAGCTGAGGCTGGCCGCGAACCCAGATCCTCCTGTCTCAGCCTCCCAAGTACTGGGATTACAAGCGTGTGCCACCACGCCCGGCTATTACATATCTTAAAATTAGTTATACACAATACATATATTACATATAATATAGTATACACAATATTATATACACAGTGTATATATAATACATACACTATATATTATACAATATTATATAAAGTATTATGGATTTTGTATTGTAGAAATGTATATTTTATATATAAAATTTTATTATGTAAAAATAAAAATATAAGATACTATATAACATATTTATATAAAATATGATACAAATATGTATTAGTTTACTATTATATACTACTATAATAAAGTAATATAATATATTAAAAACACATCTTTAATATATAAAATTATATGTATATTTATAACCTTTGTTTTAAATGTGTTACAAAGTTTGCTTAGTAGGTGTAAGATTCTGGACACACCTGAATCTTTTTCTTTTAATTACTCAGGAAATCATGTTTTTTTTGTATTGTCCTTTGCTCAACCTTTAGAGCATCTATGGTCTGAACTCTCCTTCCTCTTGAGCTCTGTCTAATGCCACTTCCTCTCCTCCAGATTCACCAACATTTTGCATCTCAGTATTTCATTCTGGTTTACAACTTAATAGACTCACAGTGCTCTTCCCTTTCTCGATATATACATTTTCCCCCAACCTCCATTAACTTCAATGAAGTCCTGCTCATCCTTCAAGACAAACAGGAATGCTCCCTCTTTTTAAAAGTCTGTCAATATGATTTCTCCAATGAGGGGCTGTATCTCTCCTCTGTATCCTTACAGCCCCTTTAGTATCCTTTGCTCAGCAGGTAGCCTCCTACACTGTAAATAGTAGCTTCTTTTCTCTCTTCCCCACCAGTCTCTAAGTTTTTAGAGGTCAGTTCATCCTAATTGCCTCCTTATCCTAGACACCTAGATACACTCACAAGGAAGCACATATAATTTACCACCGATAAGCAACTCAATCAGTACATATTGAATGAGTAAGCCAGTAGAGTTTTCTAAAGAAATCATTGACGATGTGTGCAAACATTGAAATAGAAAATACAGAACAGGAGTAGCAAATGCATTTCATCCTTTATGCCAAATAGAACCAGTTGGTAGAATGAACCTTGAGTGTCAAACAAAAAATGTATCTGAGACTCTGCACTTGGTTGGAAGAGAGAGGCATGGTTAATAGGTGCTGCTTCAATGGGTATAGTAGAGAGAAGTGAAGGCACTCATTGTAAGTTATTGGCTTCCATGGCTAGAATATTGGATTAGAATCATGCAACTCCAAGGACTTGTATGGAAGGCTATTTTCTGATTAAGAGCCTATTATCCACTTATTTATATACATGGTTGTGACTCAGCTGAGGACCTATTGCTAATTTCATTGCTGAGCAAGTTTTTCTGCTTGACTTGTAATCTCTTGAAGGGACGTATTTCTAAAGAAAATACAAACTGTGCTCTTGTTTTGACATAAGTCCAAGGTCTGTTGAATGGAGGCATGTGCATCTGGAAATACTTCTTATTATTTCACATCCTATTGTGCTCTTGGAGGTCTATTTGCAAGACTTCATGGGAAACTCAGAGGTTTATCTACAGTGATTTCAAACTGTTATTGAAGTAGAAGAATATAAAATGAAGCAAAAAGCCAGGAAGGCAGGCCATTTTTAGAATTGTGCCAACCTTTACCTTTTTGTATTATATCTGCTATTCCTTCCTCTTCTAAAAAGCCAACTTTGCATGACCCAATTATATTTTATATTAGTTGCCTATTTATCAAACATTTTCTAGTTCTTGGCACAATGCGTGCGCTCTCTCTCCCCCCTTAGATGAAACATAACTATACATATAAATTCTATCTTTAAATCTAATCAGTGTGAACTTGTTAGCTAGCTTATTTCAGGAAAGACACTACTCTGAGATTGAATTCTGCCCGTCTTCATGTCTTTGTATTAAAATACTCTTTCTTTTACTAAATAGTGGAGATAGAAGAAAATAGTTATCTAAATGCCCTTAATCAGCAAAATGAAAAGTAGGCAATACTGTATTTTCCTCCAACACTAAGACCATAGTCCTTTTCCTTTTATCATCATCGTCGTCATTGTCGTCATAACCATCACCATTGTTTTTAGCCTGACTTGACCATGAAAATTGAAACAAACAAAAAAGGAATTTTCAATTAATCAGTGAGATTGGGTCCCCTTATGTTTTTTTCCTCAGTTTTTCTTTTTTCTTTTCTGTTAACCATCATGAGTCAATATATTGGATTCAGATTCTCAGGAATTATTTCTTGGCTTTCAAAGAACACATGAAAATAAGTTTTAAAAACTGATGACCAGTATATCAGGAGAGCTGATCTGAAGAGGGATCTTTGCCTGTTGCTCTCCAGGCCTTTGCCTCAGCCTGTAATTCAAGGTCTTTGGGGTTTGGGGTGGGGCAGAAATTATGGGAACCTTTTCTGAACATAAATTATAAAATCACATTGATAGCTTCCTCATTATCTCATGACTTCACCTGGCACTTAAATGGAAAACTGATTCTTTATTGTGATAGCAATTCCATGTGGGGAAAAAAAATGAAATACAGTCAATAAGGGAGTTTTAATGGCAGGATTTAAAAACCTCTATTACCATCTTGATAAAGACATTGCCTCCATTTGAATCAACTGAAAATCAAATGGAGCCCTTGGCCTCCCAGTCCAGACATCTGTGCAAACATTGAGTACGTTTGTATGTTTGGTGATAGATTAACACACAGAGATAGGATTAATATCAACAGTATTGTAAAGGAAAACCTTTTATGTGCATATTCATAAAGTAAATGTTATTTTAAAATAAACATTGTATCTATTTAAATGGAAGTCTAAATATGAGCTCTTCCCAGACTCTTTACGTATAAAAATTATTCATCAAATCATAGTTTTGTTGCTTGCTTTCTAACCTGTTATGAAAACTTCAAACTTTTTTTACTTGAAATAATTCCCAAATTCTGCCATGCCCTAAGTTCCTAAACTCTTATTCTTTTATGCTAAGTCACTTAAGAGATTATTTTATTCTTTAGATGAAGACGCTAATTGGACATGGTGATGTCTCTATTGCTTCAGGATATTAGAGCAGTGTTTCTCAAACCTTTTGTTTTCAAGATCCATATATATATGTACATATTTAGTATAATTTAGATAATATAATATTTATATTTTGTGTATTTATAATTTGATCATTATATAAATTTATATATTATATAATATGTAAA